>JAVJIF010015103.1:0-82362 GCA_038442645.1 Agave tequilana | reverse complement strand
AAAAATTTTTCTCTTTTCTAAAAATCACCAAAAATAGTTTATCATTTGCATGATATATAAACATGTGGTAAAAAGTTTAGCTAAATATCAATCAATATAAACTATTTTTGTGTCTTATCATTTTTACCAAAAACCAAAACTGTATTTTCTAAAACTTGGATTTTGAATAGAAAATACGTTTTGTCCAAAACTCTTCCAAAATACAAAAACATGATATTTAAAATTTGAAGCATGATGCATATGGATAGAAATCCAATATACATGAAACATAATATATCATAGTTTTTGTCTTTATTCCAAAAATAAGTTTTGTTAAACCAAAACCTAAAACACATGAAATAGGTATATCAAAGTAAGTTTGTCTAAGTAGTTGAAGCATGCATGTATATAGAACAAATCATATATAAATTAAAACCATGTAAACTTGTTTTGAACCTATCTATTCATGCAAACCAAGATCGGTTAAACCTAAACCGAAAAAACCGAAAACCAATATTCAAAACATGAAATGTGTGTGTTGTGAACTTGAGCATATCATACTATTCTAATCTTTACAAATTTGGATCTAAACACAAAACTAAACTATGGTACCGAAGTCTTCTGTAGAGCGCAATCTCCAAGCCGACTCGATCCAAAACTCCTTGATCACCGAGCAATTGCTATATATGATCTTTGGCGCTCGGGCTCTTGAATCAACATGTGAAAGCTTCAAATCATCTTGTGAAGCTAATCACCAACTAATACTGATAATGATCTGAAACTAAAATCACAAGATTATTAGTACACATAACTACATGAGTTAATCATCATCAAAATTAGGGTGGAAGGCCTTTGGGCCAACAGTATGGTGTGACAAAATATGATGCAGACTCAGATGTTTAGGCGTAAAATGCATACTCAGAAACTCTATAATGAAGTGCAGTAGAGAACTTAACTTAGTGTCTATCATTGTTGAAGAGTCTTCTAAAGATAGCTAGGGAACTTGACTCTTATTGGATATTAAAGTTTAGGCACTTGGTTCAGTGGTCATCAATATACACGACCTCGATCAAAGAGATTATCAGGCGATCATCCTGACTGGTGTGACAATTTACCTGTTATTTTAACGACGTCAGTTAGATCTAACAGGTAAAGTCTGAAGGAAAGCACGTTTAGGTTTAACTGTAATGGCATAAAAGTTTATGATATGTAGAATATTAATTCTTCCATACGGTACTCTTTAAATATTTGGATATGGCTTGACCATAGACGGGTAAATTCTTGATCTTCCTACATCTTTTGTCATTATATAATCCAAAACTATCTCATAAACATAGGTGTTTATTAGGATAAGGAATTGTGATTTTCCCTCTAGTGTCAACTCATCAACTTGCCTTTCAAATCAGTTTTCTCGATAGGATTCAACCTAAGGTGTAGCAACTCAGGAAGGCTAGCCCTAGTATTAAGTCAAAACGTGTTGGATATCACGTGTCGGTGGTAGCTGTGCAGAAGGTCTTTAGACATGACATCATCAAGCTCCGTAGTCACATAGTTGACTTAGAGGAGAGACGAAGTACTATTTTCAGGAAGATATTACTGAACTTGTGGTCACTGAGGTGACTTCGAGAGGGATCGAAGTACTGTTTTAGAAAAGACATGAATTGTCTTTAGGGAAAGACATGAATAGACTCTGTGGTCATTGGGATCACCCGAGAGGAATCGAAGTACTAGATTCCTCAATATTACCACCCATGCTCTCTTTGTCAGAGTTGGAATCTTCTGGTTCTTTCGCCTGGTAAGTTAACTCTTCAGAGTCAGACTCTGTATTTGTTACATGCACTTTATCAATGACAACTCTGACTGGGCTTGGTGTCGAGCAGTAGAGGAGGAAGGTATTAACGACCAGAGCAGACAACGACATTAAGGGTTGGCAGTAAAAGAGAAGGGCTCTAGATTATTACAGGTGATTTCTTAACTTTAGTTACTTTGACTGACTTGGACAATTGACCGCAACATGCCCGTAAACCCTGACATTTATTATCCTGGATTGTCGGATGATAAGAGGTTAGACTTATTATGTTTTAAAGTCTAACTTATTTTGGGCCTAATCAAGTCAGTGGATATTTGCACCCGCCTACTTAACCGATGTTGTTTGACCCAATAAAGAATTGATCAAATTTCAATGGTTTGGGTCTAGACGTTTTCATTACACTTAGCCATGGGTGTATTTAATTAGAATGTGGGACTCATCTACACGTGTGGAACTCGTGATAAATCAAGGGCCTAGATCTATGATGAGTTGAACTAGGGTTTCTTGATGCTATATATACCATGAGTAGGGTTCCTCTCCACCAACAAGAATAATCATCTCTCTCTAGAGGCCCTCATCTCCTCTAAGGATAAAAGAAGAGAAACTTGGTGGTGCGGGAGAGAAGAATCCTCTCCCTCAACTCCGGCGTCCTCGAGATCGTGCAACCTTCGGCATCCTCTTCGTGTTCGTGATGGAATCAGGTATGCCTAAAACCCTCCTTCCCTTTGATCATGATAAAGAGGCTTACAGTATATGTGTAGATCTTGTATGGAATAAATTTAGATCTAACAATTGGTATCAGAGCCTCCCTTTATCAGATCATAGGGATCTACAGAAATTATGATCTCGATATATAAATATCATAAAAATATCTCCTTTGATTCAATAAATATTTGTGTCTCATATGTGGATCAAAAGATTAAAGGAGTGATTTTATTGAATTTAACATGTATATATTTTTATGAAATTTGATTTGTATGTTATTTAGATTTTTAAAAAAAAAAGGGGCAGCAGTCGGCTGCATGCAAGCAATTTGCATGCAGCAAAGATTTTTATTAAAAAAAAAAAAAAATTTGTTGCTGGACGCATGCATGCAGGAGAGCCTTCCCTGCATGCATGACAGGCTGTTAAATTAAAAAAAAAAATATTAGTTGCATGCGCTGGAGCTTCCAGCGCATGCACATAAAAAAAAAAAAAAAAACCCACATTCAGTGCACGCATGCACCTGCATGCGTGCGGCCCCTTGAGGGTGGGCAACAGCCGCCGGCCACCATGGGCCGGCGACTAGAAGGGCAAATTTTTTTTTTCTTTGTTGGGAGTTAGGGTTTCCTTAATTTGAGATTATGAGATTAATTAAGATTAAAAATTTAGAGATTGAATTTTACTCTAATAAGGAAACTTACTCCTAATAATTCATATTAAATTTCAATTGGGATTTTGAGATTGATTTGGGTATTATGATTGAGATATAATTCTAGTCTATTAAGGATATTTTGGGATAGAATTCTACTCAAATAAAAGAACCTAATCCCAATCAATCTCACATAAAGCTAATTGGGTTTTTATTCAGTTATTTAAACCCAGCCCAATAAGAAAGGAAACCAATAACTTAACCATTGCGGGTCGGGTCTGATTCAGACCCGATAAGCACTGCAGACCCGTTTTGCCAATAGAAACTTCAATTAGCCGTTACGGGCTCATACGACCTCTGTTTTGGGCATGTAAACAGCCTTTCGAAGCTCTTGACGAGCACTACAGTATTACAGGCATTAGACATGACAAAACAGTAGTTAGTTGACATAAAGAGGTATTGAAGTGTTTGTTATCATGTTATGTGTACCTTTACATGCTTCCGCTTTATCATCAATATTTTATTGCTTATATGTCTTGCATGATGAATATTGGTGTTTATTACAGTTAATAACACACAAATAAGATATATACATGTTCAAGCTAAAGAATTTAAAAAGAGCTTATTTAATTGCGTATGTAGTTCATGCGGACAATAGCCGGCCCAAAGGAAGACTATTGTTTGGCCGAATTATGTACGGCGTCAGATACTTGATGTGGGTAAGCAAGTGGGAGAACCTTGATGGTGGTAATCGGCCCAAAGGAAGGTTGTCACACTATTGGCCCATATTGCCATTACCCTCATCAACTAGTCCGATGGCGGAACAAGAATACAGATGCATAAATTTGTGTGGCCATGCGTGTGGCAATCGGCCCAAAGGAAGTTTGTCACTATGGCCGGGTCATTACATATATTATATGGCCAATATAGATTACTTAAATTTTAGGACCAATCCTATAAAGTGACAGTCGGCCAAAGAAGGCTGTTCTCTTACATAGGACCTAGACTTTAGGATATCTATATTGGGCCAGTACAGTGTTGCATACAGAGACACAACTTGTTCTGAAAGTTTAACCGGCAGCTCTATCGGTTAAACTGGTTGCATTTTTGAAATTCATTTTTTATGGCTATTACAGTAGAATTTTATTAAATGCAATGTTATGTTAAACTGATGAGAAATTGTACATTTATGTAGTTTAAATTGAATGGTACAAACTTTAAGAAGTGGTAAGACCACGTAAATGATCGTTCTTGAATTCATGCACCTAAAGTACACCTTAAAGATGATGGATCTCTACTATCACTAATAAAGTTCAGTAAAGAAAAGGTCAATTATGATAAGGGAAGAGATCTTACAAGAGTGTTTAATGGTCATAAAGTACACTATTCCTATAACTATTTAGGAGTGTTATGCTCGATAAAGTCAGTGCTCACTTAGCATCCAGGGTAAACTTCTAATAAGAAAAGGAAAGTGAAACTAAAGAGGAGGAACATAAACACCACTACAGTGGCTGATCCTAAGTGGCAAAAGTGCAGAAAAAGTAGCCTAAGGTCATTGCATACTTTTCTGTAAGAAAGTAAGCCACCTTAAGTAGGAATGCATAAAGTATCAGAAATGGCTATTTAGGGGTATATCTCATATTTATGTTTGTTCTGAAATTAATTTAGCTTTAGTGCCACTTGATATAAGGTTGATAGATAATTCACATAAGCGATTCAATGCGGAACTTCCAAACCCAAAAGAGGCCCAGCCCAGCTGAGCGATACGTATGCATGGGTGATGGAAATAAAGTTGCAATTAAAGCTATTGGAGTTTGTAGGCTTAAATTAGATTCTGGTTTTTATTTTAGATTTAGATGAGACTTTATATGTACCGTCTTTTAGGCGGAATCTTATTTCCATTTCATTGTTAGACAGATCTGGTTTTACTGTCAATATTGGTAATGAAATGTTTAGTTTATTTTCTAAATCTAAAGTTGTTGGTACTGGAATCTTGATTGATGGCTTATATAAATTGAATCTCCATGCTTCATATACTGAATCTCTATATGTGAATAGCATAGGCACTAAGCGAAAATTAATTAAAGAAACATTAGAAAGTTGGTACTAGACGAAGTTCAAGTGTCTTAATTTGGTGTATACAGACATTTGTGGTCCATTCCCTACAGCTTCTTGGAATGGCCATGAATATTTCATCACTTTTACAGACAATTACTCTCGTTATAGGTACCTGTACTTGTTCCATGAGAAATCCCAATCATTGGACATGTTTAAAGCCGTTAGATCTGATCATGGTGGTGAGTACTATGACAGATATAACGAATCAGGTAAATGTCCAGAACCATTTGTCAATTTCTGAAAGAGTGGTATTGTCGCTTAGTACACCATATCAGGAACACCTCGTCAAAATGGTATTGCTGAGAGATAAAATCACACAGTAAAGGATATGGTTGGGAGTATGATAGCTCACACTACTCTACCAGAGTCATTATATATTGAAGCCTTAAAAATGGTTGTCACCTCCTTAATAGAATACCTAACAAAACAGTAACTAAAACCCTATATGAGTTATGGACTGGGAAATCTCTCAGTGTTAGGAATCTTTATGTTTGGGGTTGTCCAGCGGAAGCTCGGCCATATATACCATATGAGAAGAAGTTGGACTCAAGGACAGTTAGCTGTTTATTCGTAGGGTATTTTGAGAGGTATAAAGGCTTTAAGTTTTATTGTCCCTCCACTAAGAACATAAAGACGGATTGCTAAATTTTTTTTTGAGAATATTCAGAACAGTGGGAGTCAACTACATAAAGATTTCATATTTAAGAAAGAACATATTGTTATACCCATGACAATTGTTCCAAATGATATAGTAGTTGTTCCACTTCAAGATGAAAATACAGTTGCATCCTTACAAGATACATATACAGTTCATCCTGAAGTAGATCATGCTGGTGAGGTAGAAACTGAAAATTCTCAACCACAAGTGCCTAGGAGATCAACTAGGGAGAGGAGATCAGTCATTGCAAATGACTATATATAGTTTATCTCCAATAGCATGAGTTTGACATAAGGCTAGAGGATGACCCCACATCCTTGAATGAGGCCAAACTCAACATTCACTCCAATAAGTGGTCAAATGCTATGAAAGATGAGTTAAAATCCATAAAAGACAATGATGTTGGGATTTAGTAGAGTTGTCTGAAGGAAAGAAATCGATTGGTTATAAATGAGTATTCAAACCAAGCGGGATTCGAAAGGCAATGTCGAAAGGTATAAGGCACATCTTGTCACAAAGGAATTCACTCAAAGAGAAGGCATTGACTATAAGGAGACTTTCTCCCTAGTTTTCATGAAGCATTCTTTTAAGATTATTATGGCACTGGTGGCTCACTTTGACCTAGAGTTATACCAAATGGATGTTAAGATTGCCTTTCTTAATGGTAGCATTGAGAAGGAAATCTGTATGGTGCAACCAGAAAGTTTTAAAGTGAAGGTTTCATAATATTTGGTTTGCAAATAAAGAAATTCATTTATGGTTTAAAGCAAGCATCCCGTCAATAGTATTTGAATTTGATCAAGTAATATCCGATTTTTGATTTTAAGGAAAATATAGTTGATCAATGTATTTATCATAAATTTAAAGAGAGTAGACTTATATTTCTTGTGCTATATGTGGATGACGTTCTACTAGCAAGTAACGATATGGTTCTTTTACTTGAGATCAAGAGTTTTCTCTCAAAGAATTTGAGATGAAGATCTTGAAAACGCTTCTTTTGTGATAGGCATCCAGATTCAACGTGACAGGACACGTGGAATATTAGGTTTATCACAAAAGGCCTATATCGATAAGGTGCTAGATAGATATGGCATGAAGAATTGCTCCAAGGGAGATAAGTTAAGTCTACTCTAATGTCCCAAGAATGATCTACGGAAAGAGCAAATGAAAGACATTCCATATGCATTGGCGGTTGGAAGTCTGATGTATGCTCAAGTTTGTACCCATCAGACATAGCAGATACCGTTGAGAAACTTGACAGAAACTTAATCAATCATGGGATTGATCTCTGGAAGACTGTCAAGAAGGTAATGCGATATCAATAAAAGACTACATGAATCTAAGTGCACTTTATGGATATTTGTTGATTCTGATAAATAAATTTATAACTGCTTTTCCTAAAGTTTACTTTTGCGCATTTGAGTTTGTTGAATTAGCAGTTAGACTCGTTGGAGTCATAAAGTGAGACTCGTTGGAGTCATAAGGCTAGACTCGTTGGAGTCATAAAGTGGAAACCAGTTGGAATTGTACCTTATTTGATCAGAGGACATTTCCATGCCACACGTCCACATTTGATCTATGTCGTTAGGGGTTCTGAAACTTGTGATGTGGAAGGTCCTACCTCGATTATACAGAAGGTAACGATCGCCATGTTCGGTAGCAGGACACTTAATGGACCAGATTGTTTTGAAACGTGGTTTTGTCGGCGGTTAAAGTTTTGACGTCATAAAGTTATGCATAATATCTATTCAGTATGACTTGCTTGGCCCAAGTGGGAGATTGTTAGACTTATTATGTTTTAAAGTCTAACTTATTTTGGGCCTAATCAAGTCAGTTGGATATTTGCACCCGCCTACTTAACCTATGTTGTTTGACCCAATAAAGAATTGATCAAATTTCAATGGTTTGGGTCTAGACACGTTTTCAATTACACTTAGCCATGGGTGTATTTAAATTAGAATGTGGGACTCATTTATACGTGTGGAACTCGTGTTATAAATCAAGGGCCTAGATCTATGATGAGTTGAACTAGGGTTTCTTGATGCTATATATACCATGAGTAGGTTCCCTCTCCACCAACAAGAATAATCATCTCTCTCTTAGAGGCCTCTCATCTCCTCTAAGGATAAAGAAGAGAACTTGGTGGCTGGAGAGAAGAATCCCCTCCCTCAACTCGGCGTCCTCGAGATCGTGCAACCTTCGGCATCCTCTTCGTGTTCGTGATGGAATCAGGTATGCCTAAAACCCTCCTTCCCTTTGATCATGATAAAGAGGCTTACAGTATATGTGTAGATCTTGTATGGAATAAATTTAGATCTAACAAAGAGGTGAACTTGAATGCTTGATCCAACTTAGTTATACAACTTAAAATTTCATCTATCTTTTGGAGGATTTTGGAGTTGGTGTCAATATTGATGGTTTGAGATTCACTAGCCATTTTTTTTTTAACATAATGCAAGGTGTTCCTGCCTAAACTATGCTCTGATACCAAACTAGTGTGAAACGGTGTGTGCGTATCATGTAGAGAACCAATGATATACTTAGGGCCTGTTTGTTTCCCCGCAAAACGCCGCAAAACCGCAAGTCGTAAAACTCTTTTCCATTTTCAGCTGTTTGTTTCGTTGCAAAACATTTTGCAAAATACAACTCTCATTTCCCACTTGCAGTTGCTACAGTTAAATTTGTGGTCATATAAATCTCACTTTTACACTCAAATTTTCCCACTTGCAACTGCTACAGTTAATTTTGTGGTCATGTAAATTCTACTTGTAATACATTCGTAGTGTCAAAGCATTTACTTGATAATCAATATATAATTTAATATTATTAAATATTTAATATATTTAATATTTTAATAGTGTTTAATTTCTTACCGAATTATTTTATACTGGTATTTTTTAGTTTTTTATTATTTTTAAGATTGTTTTAATATTTACTATTTTATTATTTTAATTTAATATATAATTTAATATTGTTATTTAATACTTTATTATTTATTAATATTTACACCAATTTTCTTAATATTTTATTTAAATTTAATATTTTATTAATATAACAATAATGTGTTTTAATATAAAATTATTATATATATAATTTATTTATTTCTTAATATAAATAATTACTTTATTAATATTATAATATACTTTAAAATTATATTAATATTTTATTATGTTAATATTGTAATAATTCATTATAATAATATCATAATAATATTTCATTATTAAATTTATAATTATATTTTACTTTGTTAATTTTATATTTTTATAATATTACGATATTATTATCATAAAATTTAATATTATAACAATCTTAAGTATTTTATAATATTATAATATTATAACTATATTTTATTAATTTTCTTAAGATTTTTTTAATATTTATGTTTTATTAGTATCCTTAAAATTTTATTCAGTTTCTTTAGATTTTCTTAAAATTTTATAATTACTTATTTAGTTAATATTGTAGTAATATTTACTAATTTTACTAATATTTTATTAATATTATTGTTATAAATAAAATATTAAGATTATTAATTTTTTTATCTCAAATTTATTAATACAATTTAATTTGTAATAGTAGATTTAATTTAATAGTATTATAATATTTAAATTACTGCTACAGTTAATTTTTGTGGTTAACTTTTCCACTTACACTTTTACATTACCACCAAACATCGTAAAACACAATATACTTTATCATTTACACTTTCACTTTATCAACCAAACATCGTAAAACACAATATACTTTTCCATTTACACTCCACTTTATCAACCAAACACCGTAAAACACAATATATTTTCTCTGCTATAGTTCATTTTTTCCATTCTCATTTTACGACTTACGACTTGCGACGTTTTGCAACGAAACAAACAGGCCCTTAAAGTCACCATATTTCACCAAATAAAATGATCTTCGGCAGGAAAGCAATTAAAAACCAATAATGTTGCAAATGAATTTAAATAAGATTGTAAGCGTAGTGTTGCATATTTTTAATCTTAATTAAATTAACAACAATACCTATATTATGCAGGGTAGATTCTAAAGTCAACATCAGAGCTAAGCAATCACAAGTTACAAATTCACACATCTCAAATATAGTGAATAACATGAGATATAGATAGTATCTTAGAGATGAATTCACTGATGTGTAGCGCAACTAAATATTAAATTGCTTTGAAATAAACTCATAGACAAAGAACTCGTCGTCGTACTCTAACAAGGATGTAACTAACTCGACGGCGGACATGAGAGGTCGTTGTTTGGTGCAGTGAAGTGGTGGTCGATGGACTTGTGGTTGAAAGAGGAGGGATTTTGAATTAACCCCATCATAAAAAAAGTGAATAAATAACCCTTGAACCGTAATCATCAAGTATTTTATTATACTTTTAACAATCATTATGATCTTTTTATAGTCATGTGACATTATATTTATTATATTCCATATTCACTCTTTTTATATAGTTATAATAACTTTGAAAAAAAATAGTTTTCATAACTGATTAAATGAGTTTTGAATAGTTCGGGAGGTTCTTATTGAGTTTTTAGTTCAAGAGGTTAATTCAAAATTGAGATATAATTGAGAGGGTTTATCGCAATTTGCCCGAAAATGATAATATGAGAAAAATAGGATTATGTAGTCTCATCAAACTCGAATATGTTTGGTTTTCTACAAGTGAGAGGAAAATGTGCAAGCAAGAAAAATGTAGGAAATTAAGATTTGTGCAATTAAGTTTTTCAGTGTTTGGCTGTAATGTGAAAGTGTAAATGAAAAGTATACTATGTTTTCTGGTGTTTGGTTAGTAATGAGAAAGTGGTAGTGGAAAAGTTGACCACTAAGTTGACCGCAAAATAATATTAAAATAAATATTAATTATGAAATTTTTTGAATTATAATTAGACTGCAAATGGGATTTACATGACCATAAAATTAACTGTTTTGCGGCACGACTTATTACAAATGAGATTTACTTGACCACAAAATAATTGTAACACACTGCAAGTGAGAAAACGATAGTGTAAAAGGGAGGTGTAAAAAAGAAAAAAGGAAATAAGATTTCCCATTTCTCTTTTCTATTCCAAACAAAGACGAAAGTGAGAGATGAGTTTTTTTACTTCCGCTCTTCCGCCCCAAATCAAACACGCCTGAGTTGTCTCTATGGGCCGCAGAGGCCAATTAACATCAGAGTTTCATACGAGGCCCACAACTCTATCAGGACTGACGCCGGCCCACATCAGTGTGGCAAAATGAGTGAATACCACACAAAAACAGAAGATTATTCTCTATTTGAGAGAGAGAGGGGTGAAGAATGATGGCGGGCGTGGCGATGGCAGCGGCGAGCAGAGGCTCATTCTCCTCCGCCCTCCCATCGCTCCGCTTCAGGACCGGAATCCTCAGATGCTCATCATCATCATCTGCTTCTCCTGTTTCCACCTCGCTTGGTACCCAACTCGCACTACACTCACTCAGTCTCTTCTTTTTTTTTTTTTTTAACTTTTAATTATGATTCATAGTCAAGTTTTGTTGGTTGCTTGTCTGTGTATTTGGAAATTACGAGATGGGTTGCTCCTATTTTGATTTTCCCCACTTTTTTAAAGTTTGTTGTATTTTAATGAATCGGAAAAAAAAAACCATCAAGAATGAAAGATTCAATGTACAAAAAACGAAAATAGAGCATGGCTTAAGTTAGAAGCTCTGTGATGCAGTTCTTATCTCTCAGGCTTGTCGGATTTGTTGCCTCTGATTCACCTCTGATTTTGATTCATTCTTATCTTTCTTCTTTTCTTCTTTTTGAATGTAACGGCTATGATGAGGTAATTCTGAGCCGTCTTCTTCTTTGCTAATTTGTTAATGGGCCGGGTCCGGTTCGGCCTTGTGACTCGGAGTCGGGTCCGGCCGAACCCAGTGACTCGCCCGTTTGGGCCCATTGAGAAGTCGCGGGTATAAATAAGGGACCATGGTTACTGTTGGGATCTATGATGTAATTGTGCCCTAAAATTGGCCACGAGCTCCAGCTGAGCTCCCACTACTGAGATCAATAAAGCTCCTCTACTTCTTCGTCTTCGTTTTCCTCTTTGATTTTGCCTTTGGTGCTGCCAGTTCTCCCTGTTGCTAACCACCTGCAGGTCGAGATGCCGCCGAGGAATCGTCACCGCTACCAGCCGATCATCTCCGACGCCTTCGCCGACGGAGAGGTCGCATCAATGGTATCAGAGCCTCAGGTTCCGGAGTTCCCTGAGGATCTTGGAGACGACGATGTCGACTTCACCCCAAAAGTGGAACCACAGAGGTCAGTATCTTTTGATGCAGGTTGTGATTCTAAGAAGGATTTAGATCGAGGAAATACACTTGGAACAGGTTCAACTTCTCAAAAAGACGATCAGTTTGACTTCCGATTCCGAGCTCTGGATGAAAGAACTGCACTAAGAAATCGGATCTTGGAGGAAAAGGTTGGTGATAATATGAGAATAATGGATGATCGATTTCGTTCTCTAGAAGGAAGATCGATCGAGGATATGAAGAATTAAGTATTCTGATCTCCAAACTGTGCCAAGAAACTGTGGGATCTGGAAGAATTGAAACTTCTCCCATTGGAGGGCCTGAACTCAGTTCTAAAGGAAGGGGATTCACTAGTCCTGCAAGGGAGAGACAGGCAACCATGGGAGGAGGAAAGCCAGAGCAGTTCTTGAGAAGAAATCAGAGATCCTTCAATGTTCCTGGTAAACTTCCAATGCCAAAACAACCCTAAGTAGAAATTCCGATTTTCAAGGGAGAGGGAGACATCTTAAACTGGTTGTATCAATTGGAACATGTGTTTGCTATACATCATACCCCAATAGAAGATCGGGTAGAGTTCTGTGTCTTCTTCCTTCAAGGAGAGGCTCTGCTTTGGTGGAGGTGGCTGGAAAAACAAAAGGAGGGTCAGTTACCTGGCCAGAGTTTTATGAGGAGATGATACTGCAGTATGGACCAGATGACTTAGATGATCCCTTGGCTGCCTTGGCTAATCTGAAGCAAACTGGGACTGTACAGGAATACCATAAGTCTTTCATAAGGCTGGCTCATTTGATTGATGAATCTGAGAGGAATTTAATTAGTTTATTCTTATCAGGATTAAGGGAAGATCTAAGAGGGAAGGTCAAATTGGATAAACCTTTGACTATGGTTTCAGCTTACAGAAGTGCCATAGCCAGGGAATCCATTACAGCAGCAGAAAAGAAATTAAGTAAATTTTCTACATACAAGGGAAATGTCAGTACACCAGGGTTAAGTCCAAGAAGTTCTGTGGCTCCAGCTGCTAGCAGAGAAGGGGGTTCTGTAACAAATGCTCCAGTCAGAAGGTTATCTCCTTCACAGGTTGAGGAGTATAGGAGGAAAAGTTTATGTTTCAAGTGTGATGAGCCTTACTCTCCTGGTCATAAATGTAAGGGGAAAAGCTTGATGCTAATTGAGTGTGAAGATGATGAGGGTGAGCAGGAGGAGGAGATCTGTTGAGGCCTAAGAAGAACTTGGGAAAAATTATATGAACTTTCACTTAATGCCATGGAGGGAAGTGTATCACCTAGAACTATTAGGCTGTATGGACAGGTTAATAAGAAGCCAGTTATGGTGTTAGTGGATACTGGATCTACCCATAACTTCATTGATCCAAAGGTGGTGCAGAGAACTGGTCTGATAATAACACCAGAAGTGGCTTTTCAGGTCACCATAGCTGGAGATGATAAATTACAAAGTGAAGGGTTGTGTAGGTCTGTTTGCTTTAAGTGCCAGGGACTGGAAATAGTTACTGATTTTCATGTCCTGCCCATAGGGGGTTGTCAGATGGTGTTAGGAATTGATTGGTTGCAATCTTTGGATGAAATGACTATAAATTTTAAAGAAAAGAAGTTAAAGATCATTAAGGATAGTCACTCTTGGGAATTACAGGGGGTATCCTCTAATGACATGGAATTGGTTTCAGCTAAAGCCATGGAGAAAACTTTATATCAGTCAACTAAAGGATGGGTTCTATATATCTGTCAACAAAAAGAAGCACAATCTGATACAGAAACTAATCTACAGTTGCAGCCCCTATGCAAGGAATATGAAAAAGTTTTGGAGAAGTAATGGGTCTACCTCCTAAGAGGAGTCATGACCATCAGATATTATTGGTCCCTGGAACTGATCCTATTAACTTGAGACCTTATAGGCACCCTTGGGAACAAAAGAATGTTATAGAAAGAATGGTGGATGAAATGTTGGAGACAGGTATTATTAGGAACAGTAGGAGCCCTTATGCTTCCCCAGTGGTGTTGGTTAAAAAGACTGATGGGACTTGGAGGTTGTGTGTAGACTATAGGGCCCTAAACCAAAAACAATCAAGGATAAATTTCCCATACCTTTAATTGATGAACTGCTTGATGAGTTACATGGGGCAAAAATATTTTCAAAGTTGGATCTAAGGAGTGGATACCATCAAATTAGGATGAGGGAAGAGGACATACCCAAAACAGCTTTCAGGACTCATACTGGGCATTATGAGTATTTGGTTATGCCCTTTGGGCTGACTAATGCTCCTGCTACTTTCCAAGCTTTGATGAATGAACTTTTAAGCCCTACTTGAGGAAGTTTGTGCTCATTTTTTTTGATGATATCCTTGTCTATAGCAGGAACCTGCAGGATCATTTATATCATGTGAGAGTGGTGCTACAAATATTAAAAGAGAATCAACTCTTTGCTAAAAGGAGCAAGTGTCAGTTTGGAGTGACTGAGGTTGCTTACTTGGGGCATGTGGTATCAAATCAAGGGGTGGCTGTGGATAAGAGTAAGATACAGGCTATATTAGATTGGCCAATTCCCAGAACTCTGAAGGCTTTAAGGGGATTTTGGGTCTGACTGGGTATTACAGGAAGTTCATTAAAGGTTATAGCACCCTTGCTGCACCTCTAACTGCCCTTACTAAGAAACAGGCATTCCAGTGGAATGGAACAGCACAAAAGGCATTTGAAGATTTAAAAGTTGCTCTTACTAACCCACCAGTTCTAGCTCTTCCCAATTACAATGCACCATTTGTAATTGAGTGTGATGCTTCTGCCAGCAGAATTGGGGCAGTTCTTATGCAAGAGAATCATCCTATTGCATATATCAGTCAAGAGTTGAAAACTTCCAATAAATATGCTTCAGCCTATGAAAGAGAGATGCTGGGTCTACTGTTGGCTATTAAGAAGTGGAGACAGTATTTGTTGGGGAGGGAATTTATAGTAAAGACTGATCACAAGCCACTGAAGTACCTCCTGGAACAGAGGTTGTATACAGAAGCTCAGCATACCTGGTTACTGAAACTGTGCAATTTCAGATACAGGGTTGAGTACAAAAAGGGAAAGGAAAACATAGCTGCTGACAGTCTTTCTAGAAGGGATGAAATTCCTGATGTGCCTACCTTGCTGGAAATAACAGTGGTGGAATCTGAATGGGTTGGGTTGCTCAAAGAAATGGTCAAAACTGATACCTTCTTTTCTGAGTTGAATACCCAATGGAATGAGGGACAGTTGGATACTTCTAAGTATCAGAAAAGAGGTGACCTATTCTATTACAGGGGTAAAATCCTCATAAACCCTTTTCTTCCCTCACTCAGTTGCTTCTGTCTGAACACCATGATACTCCTGTGGGGGGACATTCTGGATATGAAAAGACTTACCAAAGGTTGAAAAGAGTGGTATATTGGCAGGGAATGAAGAACAGTATCAAAAAGTATATTAGAGAATGTGAGATATGCCAGAGGTGTAAATATGAAAATACTAAGCCTGCAGGATTGTTGCAACCTTTGCCTCTTCCTCAAAATGTATGGGAAGATATATCCATGGATTTTATAGAGGGATTACCAAAGAGTGGAGGTAAATCTGTTATCCTTGTCATTGTTGACAGGCTAACAAAATTTGCACATTTTTTGGCACTCTCTCACCCATACACTGCAAAGACTGTGGCTGCTGTCTTCATGGATAATATATACAGTTTATATGGAATGCCCCAGAGTATAGTTTCTGATAGGGATGCTGTGTTCACCAGTGACTTCTGGAAGGAGCTATGGTCTCTACAGGGAACTAAGCTTCTGTTCAGTACTTCATTCCACCCTCAGACTGATGGGCAAACAGAGGTAGTAAACAGGTGTTTAGAGACTTATCTGCGTTGCTTTTGTTCTCACAAACCTCAAGAGTGGAGTAAGTGTCTGGCATGGGCTCAATACTGGTATAATACCAGTTGGCATTCTGCTATCAAGGTATCTCCCTATCAGGCTGTGTATGGGAAGGTGCCTCCTACTATCTCCTCTTACATTCCCAGAACTGCTAGGTTACAGAGTGTTGAGGAGGCATTACTGAATAGAGATGCAATCCTTCAACTGCTAAAAAATAATTTGGTCTATGCTCAGGACAGAATGAAAAAATGGGCAGATTTGCACAGGACTGAGAGGTCTTTTGAAGTGGGGAATTGGGTATTCCTGAGGTTACAGCCTTACAGGCAGGTTTCAGTAGGGGGAAGAAGATCCCATAAGCTGTCTCCTTTGTTCTATGGTCCCTATAAAATTTTGGAGAGAATTGGTTCAGTGGCCTACAAATTAGAATTACCTGAGGGGGCCAAAATACATCCTGTGTTCCATATTTCACAACTAAAAAAGAAGTTGGGTGAAGCTATTCAAGTACAAAATCAGGTCCCTGCTCATGCTGTAGAAGTGATCAAGGAACCTGAATTAATCTTGGATAGGAGAATGGTCCAGAGACTTGGAAAGGCTACTACTGAGGTGCTGATTAAATGGAAACAATTGCCTGTAGATGAAGCCACCTGGGAGAATTACTGGGAGCTGATTAAAAGGTTTCCTGACTTCGATCTTGAGACAAGATCGATTTCAAGGGGGGAGCATTGATGCAGTTCTTATCTCTCAGGCTTGTCGGATTTGTTGCCTCTGATTCACCTCTGATTTTGATTCATTCTTATCTTTCTTCTTCCTTCTTTTTGAATGTAACGGCTATGATGAGGTAATTCTGAGCCGTCTTCTTCTTTGCTAATTTGTTAATGGGCCGGGTCCGGTTCGGCCTTGTGACTCGGAGTCGGGTCCGGCCGAACCCAGTGACTCGCCCGTTTGGGCCCATTGAGAAGTCGCGGGTATAAATAAGGGACCATGGTTACTGTTGGGATCTATGATGTAATTGTGCCCTAAAATTGGCCACGAGCTCCAGCTGAGCTCCCATACTGAGATCAATAAAGCTCCTCTACTTCTTCGTCTTCGTTTTCCTCTTTGATTTTGCCTTTGGTGCTGCCAGTTCTCCCTGTTGCTAACCACCTGCAGGTCGAGATGCCGCCGAGGAATCGTCACCGCTACCAGCCGATCATCTCCGACGCCTTCGCCGACGGAGAGGTCGCATCACTCTGCATCCAATAGGATTGAGATCGAGTGTTGGTGATCATTATTTTGACCTCAGAAGAAGTAAGTTGCAAAAACCTAAGTTTGTTAATAGGTAAAACTGCTTGAGTTATTCCAATGTATTCCATAACTCTTTCCATTTCTCCATACAAATTGTTGAGGAACACCTTGCTATTCTCTCGAGATTTACATAAATGTATTGGCCACAAAAGCATCAAACACTCTTTCTAGAGAATTGAAAGATTTCAGGCTTAGCGAAAACTAAATGAGTAGTTTTGGTTTGATTTCCCTTCTCCAATGGCTGAAATTCATTACTTCCAACCTCCAAGTATCGTGACATCAAGAGTTTGGGTATTCTTCCCTAACATAGGAATATGGTTGTATTTTGTAGCCGTTCATTAAATATGTACTAGCATGCATGTAATTTTTTCTTTTCGAAATTAGATAATAGTTTGACAAAATAACTCTAGTGTTTGCCTGATAAAATGTATGTTGCACACAAAAACTCCAAGATTGCAAAGCAATTGTGATATTGTCTTGATTTTATTACTTAAAGTGCCGTTGGAGTGTCCAAGGAAGTGTCCTTAAGTGCCCAAGTGTTCGAATATCTGATGTGTCAAAAATCTAAAATTTGAAGAATCGTATTAACGCTGCCTCCAACTATATAGCGGACAAGTGAATTACTCTCTTATCAAAGTCAAAAGATGAGGAGAAAGATGGCAGCTCTGTCTCAAATCTCTGTAGCTATGAAACAATTTACAAGGAGTACCTTCAAAGTAATCCAACCAATTCAGGTTTTCCCTCATTGAAACCCATCTTCATAAGGGCCTTTACCCTTTACTAAGAAATTTATATTAAACAAATGTAGACTTTCTTCAAGTTAACCTTGTCACATGCTCTTTTTTCACCACTCTTCCTCTTGGAACCTCTCACAAGCTATGTTGCAAGACAAGGCAACATTAGAATGAACATGACACTTAGACATGTGACAAATTCTTAAAATAAACACAACATGTGTGTCCGACACGCATGTCTGACACGTTCCCAACACCACACTGCTCCATTATAGGAGTCCCGTGCTACATAGCTCACAAGTCACCATGTAGAAGTTTGTTCCTTTTTTCCCCAAAGAAAAGTGGGTATGCTCTCTTCTTCCGTTAAAGAGGGTATATGCGTCTTTGAAAAACAAGATTGTTTTGATTTTTAAAAAATTGGAATGTATTTCTTTAGAAAAAGATTCTTTGAAAAATGATTTTGCTTCCCATTCTTGTCATGCTTCTATTGCTTCATCTTCTTGTGATAAGAATTTGGTTGAAACAAATGCAAAATATTTATAGGATCATAATACTATGGATTGTTCTTACTAGTTTCGATATGACTTTTTCAATATGCAGAAGGAATCTGTTTGACGTCATTTTTCACTGTTCACATAATTTTCTTACAAATTCCAATATTCAGTTTATTTTATGGTGGTATAGTACTGGTGAGTAGATCCCTTTTTCCCGATAGATGGTGTTATGATCAAATTATAAATGAATTTTGATAATTTATGCAATATACTTGATAATGAAAGTTTTTAATTTGACAACCGGGATATGAATTGCAGATCATGTTTCCTTCATTAGCGTTGTTGCAGCGGCGAAACCACCTGAACATCTTTCATACTTGTTGAACATGCTCCAAGCACGAGGTAAAAATTCATTCATTTTGTATTTATGATTTCATAGGATACAAATCTCTGTCAATGTTATCTTCGTACCGCCTGTTTGAGTGGTCTGTAAAGCTGGTTGTTTGTGCTTGTTGGTGTTCCTCATTTCATTAGTTGCCACGTTTTAACCATTGATTTCCGTGAAATTTGATGCCATATCAGGATAATTTGTTTAGATGTAAATGGATTGGATATGGATCAAATAAAGGTTTTGCCATATTTATATTTGTTCTTTTATAGCGATTATTGATAATAATAGGATATTGTCTTGATAATGAATTCAGTATCCTTATTTGTAAAAATGAGGTTGGGTTGGACCAGATTGGATGTGGATACTCTCTGAATATCGTTGAATATAGCTAATGATTCGAAAGAGAAAATGTGTTTAACTTAAGTTTTAGTTCTTCCTTAGATGAAAATGAGAAAATTATATCAAATCACATTAGTTGTATTACTAATGGCATAAATTTACATGCACCAAGACATATTCTTGTCTTTTCACATACCTATCCAGATTTTTCGAGTAGTTTATTGCGTTGCATATCCATATCATAATTTTAAAGGACAAATTCAATACCTATATTTGTCAAATACAGATTTAGATCAGAGTATCATCCCTAGTTAATTGTTATACACAATAACCTTTTCTTGTATGGATGGTCTTTTCATGGCTTGGTGCATTGTACTGGATTATACTATCTTCTTCTTCTTCTCTTTCTGTTCTTTTCTTTTCCATGGGAGAATAGGTTGTAGTCGTTGTCAATCTCTGACTCTACTTTGGTTTATAAATTACCGAATTCTTGATTTCTTCAACCATTGTAGTATCCCTTCTTGTGAGTTCTCCTGGTTCATCATAGAACCATCATTAGAACTGTTTTCTTATGATTGCATAGGCATCAATTATTTTCTATGCACCTAGCTCAAAGTTTTGATGCAAAACAATTGAGCTTACTGACTGACTTTGCTGGTACTTTTGTCCATATTTGACTGAATTTGCACGTGTATCGAATATGTTTAAATTTTGTGTTAACAAAGCATTACAAATTACAATGCTACTCATATTTGGTACATTGCCCCTCTCAAATGCTCAATATTTTTTGATGACTTCCCAGCATTGGATTAGCAAGTACAATAAAACATAGTAACCGATCATAAGCTTTGGAACCAAGTGGGGATAATGCTTACAAAATTGATCTGAAAAGGAAATTTTTATCCTATTGATACATTGACATGTTAGTTAAGTAACTAAAGTGTGGTTGGTGTTTTTTTGGGTAACTTATTTTTACACAGACCAGCTGTATGAGTCCAATTTGAAGACTGAGATGTTTGATCATTCACATTGTCGAAGGATATTTAATCTTTTCTCCAGCTGAGCTCAACCTCTTCCTTTTCAGGGGAAACAAAAATATCTCCTGCAGCCAAAGAAGGGCTGATTCCTCTCTCAGAGAGCGCATCAGGTTTGGACAAAAACTACTTTAATTCTGTACCGATGGCGTCCACGTGCCCTCAACCCCTTCACGTGACTGCCGCCGGGGCCGCGTCATCGACCCTGATTCTGGACGGCGGGGTCACCGCCCTCGTCCTGGTCGGCGCCTACTTCCTCGTCCTCGCCTTCGAGTCTCTCTCCAAACAGAACCTAATCCAACAGGTTTTTTTCTTTTGCCTTTTTCTAATATTATATTAGAAGAAAGAAGGTGCAGAATTTCTCAAATTAGATGTTCTGCTGATGAAGATGAAACTATTAAATGCGGCAAAAAGATAATAAGAAAAAGGAAATAAATTGATGAAAATGGCGTATAAATGTGTTGCACTGATTCAATTATTTTTTGTGGAACAAAAATCAGGGAGATTTTACATGGGTATGTGAATTTTGTTATGGGTATTGTATGGTACAATTTCAATTCTTTCCCCTTATAGGTAATGGTATGTCAGTTTTGTTAGAAATCATTGTCAATTTCATATTCTGTAGCTCTCCATGACTTTTATTAGCTAGTTTGCTGAAAACTAGAGTGACAATTTCATGTGGGTCATCAGAGGACAGCGGAGTTGGTAGGAGTTGAGGATCTCAATTAATTTTTGTATATCTATCAATGGGTTTTCTAGGGTATCATCATGATCGTCTTGGTTGCGGTAATTGGTATCATCTGGTATAATATCTCAAGCAACAAAGTCAGTATCTAACAATAGAGAGCATGTTTGTCCAAATGGCCTGAGTTGATTGAAGGTCAGATAGATCTCTAATCTTTATGGATTTGCATCATAAATACTCCAATCCAAGCTTACTTAATTTCCTTGCTGCAAAGAATGCCATCCCCTTGCATAAAGTTGTTAGCAAGGGTAGACTTGGTTTTATTGTGTATCAGCATTGCATTCTAGTTTTGCATCTAAGACATTGAAGTGAATGGATAAAAGGAAGTGATATGCAAATATATTCTTTGGGTAATTATTTGTAACAGTCAATAGCCGACTTAGAGTTAGATTTATAAGAGTTGAAAATTTATTCTCTTTTAATTTCATCTTGCTTCTGCTGCATCATTGAGAATTGATCGAAGAAATTCAGGTTATTTTGGCTTGGTTTTATCTTATTACTGAAATGTGAGATTGAATCTTTCAAATTATGATTATTAAGATAATTTATTTGAGAGTAACTTTATGACCACTTCTCTTATCGCTTGGATAAGAAATGGGTGCATTAATATGAAGTTAAGGTATCTTCACTTAAAGATGTGGAAGAATTGTCTGAAAAGGTTTGGACGTGTGCAAAGAAGACCAAAAAGTGCATAAGTGATAGGATTTTAGTTGAAGGAGCAGCTAAAACTATGAGTACACTAGAACAAATATGGAATGAGGCGGTTCAACAAAGACATAATAGATGCTAATGTCAATGATGAGATGACTCTTTAGAGGAACTGTGGAAAACGATTCATGTACCTGACCCCAAATGCTAATTTTGGAAGACTCTGTAGTAGTAGTTGTATTTGTGCTATAGGCTAACTGAACTAAACTGAATAGTTGTTAAAAATCTCGGCAGTATTAGCCAATGGTTTTTAATATTAGTCGTCAGTACCGGCCGATATCGGGTTGATATTGTAGGGTGATAACTTGAACTATATGACTCACATGATAACACACTGTCATGCTTCACTTAGACTACACAATAGTCTTAAGTAGTTGTTTGAGTTTTATGGAAAGACTAATGGAATTATTTTGATGCTTTGATTGACAAACAGCTCCACACTTGCATTTTTAGTAATTTAATGTCCTATCCATGACTGGCAATAAAATTAATAACTCTTCTGACATCAATTGTAGTTCAACCATTTTGATAGGGTTGCCATTTTGCAAAGAGGAAGTTAGCGGTTCCCAGAGTTATTGTCTTAAGAGGAAACTAGATTTTACCGTCATGGGAAGTGTAGTATATTGGCAATTTTCAAAGTGCAAGTCAAGTGGCAACATATAACCTTATTTAGTATTGTTCTTTGGCTAGAGATGTTGGTTGTAATTGTGTCTTAAATCATGCATACAAAAAACAAATTGAATTAACTTCCTAGCATGTTGCTATAAAAATCAAAACAGAATATTAAATCTGGTCTGGGGAATACAGTTGCGTAGTCGCTGCCCTAAAGGATCAAAAGCTCATCTCCTTGCCCAGATGTTGGTTCGGCTTTGTCCAGTAGCGGTTCAGAATTTCTTATGATAGAATGAAAAGGGGTTCGGACAAGTTTGCTGATTGAGTATTTACCTGCACAAAAAAATACAGAGTTTAGAAACGTGCTAGGTTCTCAATACTACTGTTATAGCAAGTGGCTATGCGGGTCGTGAGCTACAAGGAGAGATTTGCAATGGAAGCTTTTAGTAAGTTCTTTTGACTTACTAAAACTGGTTAAAAATTCTTTTTTTTTGAAAAGAAAATGAAAATGAAAACTATGTTAAGTTAGAAAAGAAAGTAGAAGATAAAAGAAGATGGTTTTGAAATCGTTTTAAGCAAAAAGAAGAGCAAGTTAAAAGAGAAAGAACCTAAAGAAAGAAGGAGAAAACTGTTGATTGTTTTAGAAGTGTTCTAAAACTAATAAATGAAAAGTTTAATCTAAAAGAAAACTTATCTCTTTTGGCGGAATGCTTACCTTGAATCTTTCGCGAGGTGTTACCTTGAAGTGGAGGTGATTCAGGGAGGTGCGCGGAATAAGTACAAGAATACCTGCAAAAAAGGTCAGTGATCATGATAGATAAGGAAGCAGGGATAAATCAGGAAATAAAAACAGAATAATAAAGATATCTATGAATAATTCTAGTATTAATAAGTACAAGAATACTTGCAAAAGAGGTCAGTGATCATGATAGATAGGAAACAGGGATAAATCAGGAAATAAAAGCAGAATAATAAAGATACTTATGAATAATAAATTGCGCTAAGTCTCCTACTAATATCTGATGGAGTATTAGGTACTAAAAAGTCTTGGATTTCTAATGTGGGTATGCAAATTCAGAGTCTTAAGAAAATGACCTAATGAGTGATAAAATGAAGGAGTAATAGTATGCTATAATAATATTACAATAACAATAAAATATAATACATTATTAAATAATAGTGATACATTATAATGATACTAACAATCAGTATATATATAATTATTATATCAGCACTATACATTATTATTATCAAGCGTGTTACAATGATGTTACATCTTCAAAAATATAAAATATGTGATTAAAGCAAGAATAAAGTCAACCAGAAAGAGTTATATATACAATATCGATTAACGTTATATTATTTTATAACAATTAACAAGTTTTTAATATGTAATATAAAATAAGATATAGATCTTTTAATTATACTTAATGAAATCAGTTTGTATCATTAACACGTATTAAGTCTTAATTATTTATATTTCTATTTACACTAATAATATTAGTAACATGACCGTATAGTGATGATAAATATGAATATCTACACATAAAATAAACAAAAGTAATCACGCTATAGTGTTTGTGATTATACAAGAACAGTGTATCTATGGAAAATATATGAAAATGAACGTGCATAATGACATGCTAGTAAATAAGAAAATTAGGAAGATCAATATAATTTACACAGGCAGGATATCATGCAGGTGAAAAGTAACATATTATTATATAATAATAATAATCATTATCACTTGTTATTTTAATCAATATCTTTCAGTATCCCATACTACTGGCTGTTCATACTGGAGCCCGTACTCCAGCCAAACCCATCCGAATATGACATACGGGTATCATTATCTAAACGAGAGAGTGACCAAATAATAAGTGTTCATGTCATCATCATTGTTTATACTGTTTTTATTATGTTAATTGGAAACTCAATGGTTAAAGAGGTTTAATCGGATGGGTGTATCTTGTGCATACGCAGGATCATGGCCTTAAACGGACCCTTGCCTGCTGAGACCAGAGCTGTTCATACTGGAGCCCGTACTCCAGCCAAACCCATCCGAATATGACATACGGGTATCATTATCTAAACGAGAGAGTGACCAAATAATAAGTGTTCATGTCATCATCATTGTTTATACTGTTTTTATTATGTTAATTGGAAACTTAATGGTTAAAGAGGTCTAATCGGATGGGTGTATCTTGTGCATACGCAGGATCATGGCCTTAAACGGACCCTTGGCTGCTGAGACCAGAGCCCTCCACTAAGAGGGGAGCAGGAAACGGGAAACGGGAAGCTCAATGAGCTGTATACATTTGGTAATCAGCACTATCATCCCCTACAGTGGGATAAATATGGATCCATGACATCCGTCCGACAAGACCTAATCAACCGTCAAGTCTCCCCAACCCCATGTTGTATTTATTAAATATTGCAATGAATCAGGAACAATAACAGTGCATGTAAGATATAACAGGATAACAGGACATGAGCAATCCTTATATCGCTGAACAAGATAATAAGAAACAAGGGATGTTGGACTTTAGAGGTGACCCCCGCGGATACTAGAGGTGGATTCCACGTGGTACTTAGTTTCACACATCGAATATCAATAAACAATATATCCAGGTAATAAGAGTTTCATGTTAATACAGTGATACAGGAAATGATCATGTATTGTATTCAGGAAATATGCATGTAACGGTTATACAGGAATATCCAAGTAACTGTAATTTATGTAATAAGAATACATGAATAATCAGAGCATGTATACATGTGAATCCATGTAACAGGAATGTCATATCAGTATTCACAATACAAAAAACAAGCACGCCACATACTCAGGTGTGTTTGCGTACTAGTGATGAAACATGAAACTATGGTATCAAGTGTAACAGAGTATCTATAAAATAATGACGGTATGGGTACATGAAAGTATAGTGTCTGGTGTAATAGTATCTCTGTGTCACGGTGATACATGTACATGTAATAACAATATTTAGTGTAATAGAGTATTCGTGTAACAGTGTTGCAAGTATATGGAATAACAGTGTCCGCAATCAAAACACATAGTAATATGCGTTTAACAGTGATACATAAACATGAAATAACAGTATCCTATATAACAATATTTATTGTTATGAGTGAAGTAATATTGATAATATCAGAGTGGTATCGTTAACCCAATCATGTGTCAATATATTAATATTTTGTTATAATGATTCACTATTATTAACATGATCGATATCATAAGTAATTATTTATAATTATCTATTTTTAAACTCTTCACAATCATATTGGAAATTTTCAATTCATTTATTAATTTATTTATTAGAATTATTAACTTATTAATCCATAATTTCTTTAATCCTCCCTCTAATATTTACTCGATATTTAAATAATCACATATATTTTATATTAAATCAAGAAACAAAAATAAATTATTATTTTATCAAATATGTTTAATGAGCAATATTGCATATTCTAATTACATGATTTACTAGTAATTATAATTTATTAAATAATATTTATAGTGATTTACTGATAATCATCTTTTATTAAATAAAATAATCAATTAATTTTATTTAACATGATAAAAATAATTTATAAAAAAACACTCACATAGCTATTAGAGAGATGTGGCTCATCTTTCTACGATTGCAATGACTCGAGAATCGTCCAAATCGAATTCCGGATGCTCAAGATATTGCCTGAACACTAAAATCATTATATAGTTAAATATGTAATTTATAGGATTTAAAATGAAATATACTTTAATTAACAGGGGGTTTTATGAAGTTTTTCTTTATTAAGTTTGGAGCGAGTTTGGGTTGCTAACAGGTTGGGTTCAGATCCAATAACCCAGACCTATTAGACTTAAGTGATTTGGGTTATTGAGTTGTTAGGTTGGATCCAATAGGGGAAAAGAGAAAACGTAAAGGGGGAGAGAGAACGAGAGGGAAAAGAGAGAGGAAGGAGTTGGGAGGCGACAACTGTGCATGGCCACGTGGGAAGGCGGTGCGACGTCGCCGGGGCGGCTAGTCGATCGGTTGCCGGCAATGGAGAGAGAGAAATGAGAGAAGGAGAGTGGGAAAGACAGAGAAAGGAAAAAGAAGAAGAAGATGGAGGGAGAAGGGTTGCAGCCTGGGCATGCCCAGCGGCAATAGCGATTCAATGAGGCGCGTGGCGGTCGGCGAGCTGCAGGTGAAGGAGTAAAGAGGGGAGAGTGGGTGAGTGGGGAGAGTGGGAGAATTGAAGAAAGAGAGTGAGAGTTAGAGAGAGTGGAAGAGATAGAGAGAGGTTGAGGAGGAGGCACCTGCTGGCCTGCTGAGCCTAGCCAACAGCCAGCTGGTCCTAGGTACGACAGAGAGAGAGAGAGAGAGAGAGAGAGAGAGAGATATGGAGATAGGTGAGAGAGAGATAGTTAGAGAGTGAGAAATAAAGAGTGATAGGGAGAGAAGATGGGAGAGAGGCTAGAGGAGAGAGAAAGGGCGGGGGTCGAGGCGGTGGAGGAAGTGGGTTGCTTACGGGGAAAGAAAGAGAAAGATTAGGAGAGAAGAAATGGATTTTAATATTATTTAATTATTTAATTGGGTCAAAATTTAACTAGTCCCGAACGGTTTTCAAAAATTCTGTAAAATAGAAAATATTACTTGAAGGAACAATATGAAATTAGATTCAAGAAATTCAGTCTAGTTTACAAATTAAAAATCCTGGAATCGATCAGTATCACTGATCGACATCGGATTGACTAGATTTTTGACTAATTTAGAAAAATCTCTAAAAATGCAGTAAAATAGAAATATGATTCTGAAGAATAATTTAAAAGTAGATTCCAAAATTCAACCCTGTTTGTTAATTAAAACTCTTAGAGTCGGCCATCAGTATCGGTCGACATCGAATTCAGAGATTTTCTAAAATAATCCAAAAATTTTCAGAAAATTCTGAAATATCCAAAATATTGGAAAATGATATCAGGAGCTGAAACCGGTTCAGTATGACTACCAGGAAGGTCAAATCAAGTATATACATCGTATCGGGTACTAGTACGGTGATACATATTTTGAGAACCGGGGTTACACTTCTACCAAGCTTACAAAAAATTTCATCCTCAAAATTTCTATTCGGGTGGGAGAAAACTATTTTAATGATCTTAGGACTTATAGGTTATGAGCCAATCACACTTCTATTACGTCGCTCTGATATCTTTATCGAACTCAGGGTTGGGTATCTAGTGCTGGAAATCAAAACATAGAAAGGAATCAAGATGATAAAAGAGAAGTGGTTAGAAGCCAGATTCCTTTGGATAATAATTGAATTAGGGAATATTGAAAGTCAATGAATGGATTGTCAAATAAATGAGATATTCTTGTACTCATAACTGGAATCCCCAAATCCAGATTCAGATAAGTTCTAATCTGATAACTGGTTGTATTATTGGTAAGACCCCGAGTATTGATCTAAGTGGTTACCCACATTAGGTGTAAACCTAAGCTCTGATACTAATAAAATCATGTCACACCCCACTTCTCAAGATATACAATAGCAGGAACGTGACGAGAGTCAGCGACACATATACATAGGAAAAATACCCACCGATACGCACTAAGCTTCAGTAAAGGAAAATAAACATAGTTTACACAATAAATTCAGCATTTAATAAGTAAAAGAATATCTGCAAAAGAGATCAGTGATCATGATAGATAAGAAAACGAGGATAAATCCAGAAATAAAAATAGAATAATAAAGATACTTACGAATAATTAATTGCGTCGAGTCTCCTATTAATATATCATGGAGTATTAGGTACTACGAAAGTCTCAGATCTTTAACCTGGGCATGCAAACCCTAGGTCATCAGAAAGCAACCTAGTTAGTGGTAAAATGAAGGAAGGAGTAATAGTATGCTATAATAATATTACAATCATGATAACATATAATACATTATTAAATAATAATGATACATTATAGTTATACTAACAATCAATATATATATGTATAATTATTATATCAGCACTATGACATTATTATTATCAAGTGTATTACAATTATGTTACCTCTATAATTATATACAATATGCGATTTAAAGGAAGAATGAGTCAATCATGAAGAGTTATACTCCCATCATATATACGTATATATCGATTAACATTATATTCTTTTATAACAATTAACAGGTTTTTAATATGTAATATAAAATAAAATACAGATCTTTTAATTATACTTAATGAAATCAATTTGTATCATTAACATGTATCAACTCTTAATTATTTTATATTTACTATTTACACTAATAGTACTAGTAACATGACAGTATAGTGATGATAAATATGAACATCTACATAAAAAATAAAAAAAGTAATCACACTATAGTGTTTGTAATTATACTAGAACAGTCTGTCTACAGAGAATATATGAAATGAACATGCATAGTAATATGCTAGTAAATAAGAAAATCAGGAAGATTAATACAATATACACAGGCAGAATATCATGCAGCTGAAAAGCAATGTATTATTATACAATAATAACAATCAGTATCACTTGCTATTTAATTAATCTCCTTCAATGTTCCATACCACTGTCAGTTCATATCGGAGCCCGTACTCCAGCCGAATCCATCCGAACATGACGTACGGGTACCATTATCTGAATGAGAGAGTGACCAAATAACAAGCATTTCTGTCATCATCATTGTTTATACTGTTTTTATTATGTTAATTGGAAACCCAATGGCCAAAGAGCTCTAATCGAGTGGGTGTATCCTATGTATACTCGGGATCACGACTTAAATGGACCCTTGGCTGCTGAGACCAGAGCACTATGCTAAGAGGGGGGCAAAAAATGGGAAACATGAAGCTTAATGAGCTGTATACAGTCGATAACCAGCACTACCATCCCCTGTAGTGGGATAAATATGGATCCATGACATCCACCCGATAAGACCTAGTTAACCGTCAAGTCTCCCCTAACCCTTATGTTGTATTTATTAAATATTATAATGAATCAGGAACAATAACAGTGCAGTGACATGTAACAGGATAACAGGACATGAGCAATCCTTATATCGCTGAACAGGATAATAAGAAACAGGGGATGTTGGACTCTAGAGGTGACCCCCGTGGATACTAGAGGTGAATTCCACGTGACACTTAGTTTCACACATCAAATATCAATAAACAGTATGTCTAGGTAATAAGAGTTTCATATTAATACAGTGATACAGAAAATGATCATGTATTGTATTCAGAAAATATGCATGTAACGTTATACAGGAATATCCAAGTAACTATAATCTATATAATAAGATATTAAGAATACATGAATAATCAGAGCATGTATACATGTGAATCCATGTAACAGGAAGGTCATATCAATATTAACGATATAAGAAACAGGCATGTCATATACTCGGGTGTGTTTGCGTACCAGCGATACAAGAACATGAATGTACAATGTATAGTGTAACAGATTATCTGTGAAATAACGATGATACGGGCATGCCCGCGGTGGCGGCTGTTCATAGAGGCGCGTCGTGGTCGACGGGCTGCAGGTGGAGTAAAAATAGAGGGAGAGAGAGTGGGTGAGTGGGGAGAGTGAGAGAGGCTGAGGAGGAGGGGCCTGGTGGCCGGCTGGGCCTGGGTACGACAGAGAGAGGGAGGGAGATGTGAAGAGAGGTTTGAGAGAGAGTAAATAAAGAGTGTTAAGAGAGAGACTGGAGGAGAGAGAAATGAAGGGGTTGAGGCAGTGGAGGAAGTGGGTTGCTTACAGGGGAAGAAAGAGAAAGGTTAGGGGAGAAGAAATGGATTTTAATATTATTTAATTGGGTCAAAATTTAACTGGTCCCGAACGGTTCTAAAAAATCTGTAAAATAGAAAATATTACTCGGAGGAATAATATGAAATCGGATTCAAGAAATTCAGTCTGATTTGCAAATTAAAAATTCTGAAATTAATCGGTGATACCGTCGACACCAGATTGACTAGATTTTTGAGTAATTCAGAAAAATTTTCAAAAATATAATAAATTGAAAATATGATTTTGAAGAATAATTTGAAAGCAGATTTCAAAAATTCAACCCAAATTGTTAATTAAAACTCCTAGACTCGGCTAACGTTATCGATCAACACCGAATTCGAAGATTTTTTCAAAATAAATCAGAAAATTTAAGAAAATTTTGGAATATCCAAAATATTGAAAATAATATCTGGAGTTGAAACCGGTTCAGTCTGACTATCAGGAAGGTCAAATCAAGTATATACACATACACTGTATCGGGAACTAGTACGGTGATGCATACTTCTAGAACCGGAGGTTACAAATGCTTTTGGTTGGCAAAAAAGTGTAATTTGTGCGGAGAAGAATTGGATTGAGGATTAGTCAGAAATTTTGCTTTGACACATGTTAAAATATTTAAGAAAGGAAAAAAACTGAATTGTATTGTTGTTAATGGTGGGGGCAGTTGTCTGAGTATATATGGGCATACAATGATATAATGTTACTCTAAATACAAACTCTAATAATAGCAAAGTCACGCTTGCTTTACTTAAGGCTTGTTTGATTTGTTGCATGGAGAACTGAGGTTTGAAATGAGGGAAAGAGGGGGGAATTAATATCAAACTGAAAGATATAACTGAGTTTCTACATTTAAATTGAATGTGTAGAATATAAGCATATTTACATTAATTAAGGAGATCTATTTACTAATTTACTGATTCTACTAACTAATGAGTTTACATATCACTCCACTAGTTTAAATAACTGCACTCAAATATTACATTCGGAGGCAATTCAAAGGGAAGAGTGGGAATATTTTAAGAAAGATGGGGCCTTGACACCGGGGGAATATTTTCTTTTTAAAACCCCAAACTCACGAAAATGTTCAGGGCCCCACTCTCACACCCGTCCCTCCCGTCCTGCGCAAAAGGAGACCAACAAAGCTGCAAAAGATCACTACCCCCGTGATTACCACCTCTCGCTCTGGCCCCCCCTGCAGCAGGCGAAGAGAGAGAAGCAATGGAGTCTCTTCTCTTCACTACTCTCCCGCACCCGCGCCCACCCGCCATCCGCCTCCACGTGTCCACGTGCCCTCAACCCCCTCCACGTGACCGCTGCCGGGGCCGCGTCATCGACCCTGATTCAGGACGGCGGGGCCACCGCCCTCGTCCTGACCGGCGCCTAGTCCCTCGTCCTCGCCTTCGAGTCTCTCTCCAAACAGAACCTTATCCAACATGTCTTTTTTTTGCCTTTTTCTAATCTTATATTAGAAGAAAGAAGGTACATAATTTCTCAAATTAGATGTTCTGCTGATGAAGATGAAAATATTAAATGCGGCAAAAAGATAATAAGAAAAAGGAAATAAATTGATGAAAATGGCGTATAAATGAGTTGCACTGATTCAATTACTTTTTGTGGAAACAAAAAATAGGGAGATTTTACATGGGTATGTAAATTTTGTTATGGGTATTGTATGGTACAATTTCAATTCGTTTCCCCTTATAGGTAATGGTATGTCAGTTTTGTTAGAAATCATTGTCAATTTCATATTCTGTAACTCTCCATGGCTTTTATTAGCTAGTTTGCTGAAAACTAGAGTGGCAATTTCATGTGGGTCATCGGACGATAGCGGAGTTGGTAGGAGTAGAGGATCTCAATTAATTTTTGTATATCTATCAATGGGTTTTCTAGGGGATCATCATGATTGTCTTGGTTGCGGTAATTGGTATCATCTGGTATGATATCTCAAGCAACAAAGTCAATATCTAAGAATAGAGAACATGTTTGTCCAAATTGCCTGAGTTGATTGAAGGTCAGATGGATCTCTGATCTTTATGGATTTGCATCATAGATATTCCAACCCAAACTTACTTAATTTCCTTGCTGCAAAGAATGCCATCCCTTTGCATAAAGTTGTTAGCAAGTGCAGACTTGGTTTTATCGTGTATCAGCATTGCATTCTAGTTTTGCATCTAAGACATTGGAGTGAATAGATAAAAGGAGGTGATATGCAAATATATTCTTTGGGTAATTATTTGTAACAGTCAATAGCCGACTTAGAGTTAGATTTATAAGAGTTGAAAATTTATTCTCTTTTAATTTCATCTTGTTTCTGCTGCATCATTGAGAATTGATCGAAGAAATTCAGGTTATTTTTGGCTTGGTTTTATCTTATTACTGAAATGTGAGATTGAATCTTTCAAATTATAATTATTAAGATAATTTATTTGAGAGTAACTTTATGACCACTTATCGCCTGGATAAGAAATGGGTGCATTAGTATGAAGTTAAGGTATCTTCACTTAAAGATGTGGAAGAATTGTCTGAAAAGGTTTGGACGTGTGCAAAGAAGACCAAAAAGTGCATGAGTAAGTGATAGGATTTTAGTTGAAGGAGCAGCTAAAACTAGGAGTACACTAAAACAAATATGGTATGAGGCGGTTCAACAAAGACATAATAGATGCTAATGTCAATGATGAGATGACTCTTTAGAGGAACTGTGGAAAACGATTCATGTACCTGACCCCAAAATGCTAATTTTGGAAGACTTTGTAGTAGTAGTAGTTATAGTTGTGCTATAGGCTAACTGAACTAAACAGAACAGTTGTTAAAAATCTCGGCAGTATTGGCCAATGGTTTTTAATATTAGTCGTCAGTACTGGCCGATATCGGGTTGATATTATAGGGTGATAACTTGAACTATATGACTCACATGATAACACACTGTCATGCTTCACTTAGACTACACAATAGTCTCAAGTAGTTGTTTGAGTTTTATGGAAAGACTAATGGAATTATTTTGATGCTTTGATTGACAAACAGCTCCACACTTGCATTTTTAGTAATGTAATGTCCTATCCATGACTGTCAATAATATTAATAACTCTTCTGACATCAATTGTAGTTCAACCATTTTGATAAGGTTGCCATTTTGCAAAGAGGAAGTTAGCGGTTCCCGGAGTCAGTCTTAAGAGGAAACTAGATTTTACCGTCATGGGAAGTGTAGTATATTGGCAATTTTCAAATGTGCTAGTCAAGTGGCAACATATAACCTTATTTAGTATTGTTCTTTGGCTAGAGATGTTAGTTGTAATTGTGTCTTAAATCATGCATACAAGAAATGAATTGAATTAACTTCCTAGCATGTTGCTATAAAAATTAAAACAAAATATTAAATCTGGCCTGGGGAATACAGTTGCGTAGTCGCTGTCCTAAAGGATCAAAAGCTCATCTCCTTGCCCAGATGTTGGTTAGGTTTTGTTCAGTAGTGGTAAAAGAATCCCCTAGAATCATCAGCACTTGGCCTAGGACAGTAGGAAGATCCTCTTGCTTAGACAGAGAATTATTGCTCAAAAACTGAAGTAACTGGAGAAATATGACAGTAGGAGAAAGAAAAAATGTAGCTGTAAATCTCAGATTTCTTGTATGTCTTTGTCTCTGAGAATGAACAGGGAGAAGCTCCTTTTATAGGCACAGAGCTTTGTCCGTTACTAATAGCCCCCGCATAAATCAAGCGCGCGTTCAGGTTGGTAGCAATTAATATACAACAACTCAGCACGTTCGCAGATTTGCTTTTACCGGATCAAGAAACGTTCAATCAAAACAATGAAGTACTCGGGAGAGTGAGATGGAGCTCGAGAATATTCTGCGTCTAAGTGCTTGGGAATCACACCGCGTATCCAAGTGCTCGGAAAAGACTACGAGGTCCAAGCGCTCGGGGTCCTCTCCAAGATCACTCCGAGTTTAGTACCGGGAATGGTTCCGAGGTTAAGCGCTCGGTAATCATCCCGAGTCTAGGTCCTTGGGTCACTTCGCCCTGAAGCTCGGAGTTAGCTCCGAATGACAAAATAATTTTCAAAATGTAGCAGATCCAAGCACCCCTTGAACGAAGTTGCATTCGTGACCGCGGGTCGTGGGCGTGCGCCACCCGAACCCAGCCCGACCTGGTTTGGCACGCGTGCGCGCATGTGGGGAGGTGACACATGGCCTAACGCTCATAACAATAGACAATGGAAGACTTGGTTTATAAACTACTATTTTTCTTTATCTATCCAATGTGGGACTAAAAACCAAAGACAAATAGAGGGAAACTCAAGTTTTTTCCTCAAAAATCAAATACACATCCAACAATCCCCTCAAAACTTGAGTTTCAGGAAAGACAAAAGAAAACAATATGGTATAAACAAACCATAAACCATAAACAAGAGAATTTTGGGCAACATCATACTGTAGATTCACGATCGATGGCTTGCGGCTTTGGATCTACCCTTGGTGAATTTTCATCACCACCTGAGAGACATAACGGACCACGCCTTGAATTAGGTCTTTTTAACCAGATATTGATGAAAGACACACACAGTAAGTCTCTATTTATTGAGCGAGCGGGTTGAGCGTTAAAGGCCATGCTCACAATAACTGACTCATGAGAAGTTTCTAGGGGTCAACCCTGCTCCTTAGCATGGTTCACAGTCGCGGTCTCGGCCGCCGACTCGGCAGGCACTGAGACGGATCGGTCTCGGTGACTCGGATCGGTATCGGACGATACTTGCAAAACGCTACATAGAAAGCTAAAAAATTTTGAAAAAATCACGATAAATCTTAAAAAAATGTAGACATCCATATTCATGTATCACATGTCCAAAATATATCACTTAGCACACTAAACATAAAGTGAAAGTATAAATACACGCGTCGTCGGTAGAAGCATATCAAAATACATGCACAATATAGTAAATTGAACAAACTACATTCATAAATACATGCTAATGTAGTTATTTCCACATTGAATTGCGATGAGGCACAAAATTATCATCATAATGCCGAATCGACCGAGTCAATTCTGATTCTCGGCCTAGTCAGTCTCCTCTGAGTTGAGTCGATCGACTCGTGACTCGGACTCGTCTCGGAGTGGGCCGAGACGGATACGACTCGGCCGACTCGTCTCCGACTCGGCCGAGTCTTTGAACCATGCTCCTTAGCTGCGGCCATCACAGTTCTTCTCACGTAGGTAAGTTCTCCAAGAGTACTACAGCTGAAGTTTATACCCTCCATACTTCATGCGTCAGACTAATTAAGAGTTTAACTCAGCCTTATCAAGCTGTATTATAAGAGCATCGTCATCATAAAGAAGGATAGTAGCTATAATGCTACATATAGGATATAAACATATCCATGTCGATGCTCTACACGAGCACCACCTGTCCAGCTTGTTGTTACCACGTTAAACCTCTTTCACGGAACCAGCTCTCGATTAAGTAGGTTAGGTTCGCGCTGTCGGTGAACTCGACTATGGGCTTAACCCCATCTCCCTCGATGATTCTAGGACCACATTTCTAGAAAGACCCTTAGTCAATGGGTTAGCAAGATTCTTCTCAGACTTTACAAAATTCAGAATCACAACTTTACTCAATAGGCGTTATACAGACGTGGGTCTGATCTGAATATGTATATTTATCTTCTTATTCTCTTGCTTTAGAATCTCAATGGTCGATCTCGAATCAGTATGAACTGAGATTGAAAGTATGAGTTTAAACACGATATAAAATTCAGATAGAAGATTCTTTAATCATTCAGCTTCCAAGCAAGTAGTGTTCAGAGCAATGAGCTCAGACTCCATGGTGCTCCTGGCAATCACTGTTTGTTTGCAGGGTTTTCTGGACACAGCAACACCACCGAACATAAATACATATCCTTTAGTAGACTTAACACTATGAGAGTTAGTAACCCAGTTGGCATCACTATCCCCTTCTATGACATTAGGATATCCAATATAAGTCAAACAATAGCCAATTGTGCCTTTAAGATTTTTGAATATTCTCTCTAATGCAGTCCAGTATTCTCTAGTAGGGTTACTAGTGTATCTACTCAATCTACCTACTGCGTAAGAGATGTCACGCTTAGTCCTGTTGGAAATGTAGAGAAGTGAACCTATTAATTGAGAGTATTCTAGCTGAAACACAAGCTCACCCGTGTTCTTCTTCAAAGCAATTGAAGAATCATACGATGTATAAATAGGTTTAGAGTCATAGAATCAAACTTGTGAAGCATTCTTTCAATGCTATGAGATAGATTTAATGCAATTCCATTAGGAGTTCTGGATATTTTCATTCTTAATATTATATCAGCAGGACCTAGATCCTTCATGTCAAAGTTCAGGAAAAGATAATTTTTTATCTTTTGGATTGCATCAAGAGAAGTTCCAAAAATAAGAATATTGTCTACATATAGATAAAGAATGATATAGTCATTATCAAAGTTCTTAGAATAAATGCATTTCATGGACAGTAAATTCAAATTGTACAATAACGTTGTTAAACTTTTGGTGCATTGTTTAGGTGCTTGTTTAAGTCCATACAATGACTTTACAAGTTTGCACACTTTGTTTTCTTGTCTCTTGGCTACGAATCCTTCTGGCTTGTCCATATAGATCTTTCTTCGAGATCGCCATTCAGGAAAGCAGTCTTGAATCCCTTTGATGTATGAACATGTTATGAATAGAAGCAAATACAAGAAGGATTCTGATAGAAGAGATCCTGGCAACAGGATAATAGGTGTCAAAGAAGTCAATACTCTTTTGTTTGGTGAAACTCTTGGCAACTAATCTGGCTTTGTATTTGTCGACGTGCCATCGGGTCGGAGTTTCTTCTTAAAGATTCATTTACAACCTACATGTTTGCATCCTGGAGGAAAATTAGTGAGAATCCAAGTGTTCTCCATTATGGACTTATCTCACTGTCAATGGCTTCTTTCCAGAAAAGAGATTCAGAAGAGTCCATTGCTTCCTTGAAGGAGCTAGGATCACCTTCTACAAGATAGGTAAAGAAGTTTTCACCGAAGGATGTGAGTCCTAGTTCTTTTGTTCCTTCTTGGTTCAAAATCAGTAGTAGGAGTAGAACTAGGGGAAGAAATATTAGAGGTAGAAGGAGTACAAGAAGGATCACTAGGGTTTCTTGATTTGAAAGAAAAAATATTTTCAAAATAGACAACATCCCTAACTTGATAGTGTTATTGAATATTTCACTGATTTCAAAGTTAACCACTAGGAGTTGGTTAACATTGCTATCAAGTGCATATCCGATAAAGATAGCATCAACAGTTTTGGGGCCGATTTTCCTTTTTTTTTCGGTTCAGGAATTGAAACCTTAGCCAGGCAACCCCAGACTTTGAAGAATTGGATGTTATGAGTTCTCATTTTCAACGTTCATAAGGAGTAACGTCGGAATCTCTTTGGGGAACCCTATTGAGAATGAAACAGGCTGAAAGGAGAGCTTCTCCCTAAAGGTTTTTGGGTGCACCTGAGCTGAGTAACATGCAGTTTATCATGTCCATCAGTATTCTGTTCTTTGTTCCGCTACACCGTTGGATTGAGGTGTGTAAGGAGCAGTTACCTCATGAATAATGTCGTGCTTTTGGCAGAATTCTGACATATCATTTGAGGTATACTCCCCACATGATCAGATCTTAGAATCTTGATCTTCCTTTCAAGTTGATTCTCAGTTTTCGAACCAATCGAGAACTTCATCATTGGATTTGAGAAGATAAGTGTAACAGAATTTGGAGTAGTAATCAATGAATGTCACAAAATATCTTCTATTGTCTCGGGTGAGAACTATGTTCGAGTCATACACATCACTATGAATCAGTCTGAGGGGTTCAGAATTTCTTGTGATAGAATGAAAAGGTGTTCGGACAAGTATGCTAATTGAGTATTTACCTGCATAGAAAAATACAGAGTTTAGAAACGTGCTAGGTTCTCAATACTACTTCTATAGCAACTGGCTATGCGGGTCATGATCTACAAGTAGGGATTTGCAATGGAAACTATTAGTAAGTTCTTTTGAGTTACTAAAACTGGTTAAAAATTCTTTGCTTTTGAAAAGAAAAAGAAAATGAAAACTATGTTAAGTTAGAAAAGAAAGTAGAAGATAAAAGAAGATGGTTTTGAAATCGTTTTAAGTTAAAAGAAGAGTTAAGTTAAAAGAGAAAGAACCTAAAGAAAGAAGGAGAAAACTGTTGATTGTTTTAGAAGTGCTCTAAACTAAGAAATGAAAAGTTTAATCTAAAAGAAAACTTACCTCTTTTGGCAGAATGCTTACCATGAATTTTTCGCGAGGTGGTACCTTGAAGTGGAGGCGATCAGTGCATAACCCATAAGAGTTGATTCCCGTCTTTTTCACATTACATCATCAAGACTCCACAAGCATGAAATGATATAGACTGAGACTAGAACCTATCGTCACGAGCTATCAGTGGCACTCGCAAAGGCAAGGCTCTTCCGATGCTATGAGACCCACTTGAATTGTAATCGGTACCAAAGAAGAAAAGTAAAAAGAAGAACATAAAACGTAAAACTTTTATTTAGATTGAAAAACAATGAAAGAAAGGATAAACAATGTACATTGGTGTCACTCTCAATACAGTTTTTGTCACTCTCAATACAGCTTCTCCCTAAAGGTTTTTGGGTGCACCTGAGCTGAGTAACATGCAGTTTATCATGTCCATCAGTATTCTGTTCTTTGTTCCGCTACACCGTTGGATTGAGGTGTGTAAGGAGCAGTTACCTCATGAATAATGTCGTGCTTTTGGCAGAATTCTGACATATCATTTGAGGTATACTCCCCACATGATCAGATCTTAGAATCTTGATCTTCCTTTCAAGTTGATTCTCAGTTTTCGAACCAATCGAGAACTTCATCATTGGATTTGAGAAGATAAGTGTAACAGAATTTGGAGTAGTAATCAATGAATGTCACAAAATATCTTCTATTGTCTCGGGTGAGAACTATGTTCGAGTCATACACATCACTATGAATCAGTCTGAGGGGTTCAGAATTTCTTGTGATAGAATGAAAAGGTGTTCGGACAAGTATGCTAATTGAGTATTTACCTGCATAGAAAAATACAGAGTTTAGAAACGTGCTAGGTTCTCAATACTACTTCTATAGCAACTGGCTATGCGGGTCATGATCTACAAGTAGGGATTTGCAATGGAAACTATTAGTAAGTTCTTTTGAGTTACTAAAACTGGTTAAAAATTCTTTGCTTTTGAAAAGAAAAAGAAAATGAAAACTATGTTAAGTTAGAAAAGAAAGTAGAAGATAAAAGAAGATGGTTTTGAAATCGTTTTAAGTTAAAAGAAGAGTTAAGTTAAAAGAGAAAGAACCTAAAGAAAGAAGGAGAAAACTGTTGATTGTTTTAGAAGTGCTCTAAACTAAGAAATGAAAAGTTTAATCTAAAAGAAAACTTACCTCTTTTGGCAGAATGCTTACCATGAATTTTTCGCGAGGTGGTACCTTGAAGTGGAGGCGATCAGTGCATAACCCATAAGAGTTGATTCCCGTCTTTTTCACATTACATCATCAAGACTCCACAAGCATGAAATGATATAGACTGAGACTAGAACCTATCGTCACGAGCTATCGGTGGCACTCGCAAAGGCAAGGCTCTTCCGATGCTATGAGACCCACTTGAATTGTAATCGGTACCAAAAGAAGAAAAGTAAAAAGAAGAACATAAAACGTAAAACTTTTATTTAGATTGAAAAACAATGAAAGAAAGGATAAACAATGTACATTGGTGTCACTCTCAATACAGTTCTTCCTTTCCTTCTCTTATGAATCTCAGTCTAACCTTAGTTTACAAAGAAACTGAAAATTACATAAATAAAATTAAAAACCCTAAGTTAAACTAAAATGAAAAGCCTAATCCTAAACTTTCTACTGAGTGGTGCCATTTGCTTTCTGCATATAGCGGTATTTATAGGAGAAATAGGAAGGGGAGAGCGCGCTTGAGGATGAGACCAAATCGCTGGCCCAAAAGAAAAGATTTTCTGATAAGGTTGGAGATAAGATTGGAGATATGTATAAAATCGCTTGCCCAACAGAAAAAATCTTCTGATAATATCTCTTTTGGATATCTGAATTTTGACAATATTTTGTTGATTCTTCAAGCTAACTAAATAAATTCATGTAAATCTGAATTAAATGGGATATATTTGGGTTTATCTTCTATGTTATCCCATATTATCCACTTAGATTTGCAGTTTGGCGTTAGGATCTCCAGAATATATGCACCAATCCTCAATTATGAAATAAATCCTCCAAAATCCGATTTAGTTGGATTAGATTGGGATTATCCTCATTTTTTCCATTCATTATCACTTGCACAAATTAGACATTAAGACAGGTAAATAGCGGAGTTTATTACAAGATAAATGTAAGAATGTAATACTAGATAATGCAATATATATGTACAATCCCACCCTACACCTATCTTTTGCTTCTCCTCGAGTCAAACAAATAAAAAGTAAAACAGAGCTAATCAAATCTAACTCACTTTCACAAGAATCACGATTGCACTTAGCACGCGCAACAAGCCGTTAAACCTCTAAGTTACCCATAGAGGACGAGAGTCTCGTGAGACTTTTCAGTGAGGTACACCCACAAAATCCATAAAGAAACTAAAACAAAGTGTCAGTATCTTGAAAATGCATTTTGAAAAAGGAAAACATATTTGAAGTATTCTTGCAAAATTCAAGTAATCTATAATCATAGGAACACCAAACTATTCATTCCTAAATTAATCTATATTGAACACCTTGTTATCAATCAAGGTAAGGAACTAAGGATTAAAATTGTATCTCACCTGGACTATTATTTTACCCTAAGTCATATGCACTTTTGTGACCGTGAATATTGACTAAGGATTCTTCAACTTTAACTCCTCTGTCTTATTTTTACATATTTTGGTGATAATATCTCTTAGTTCTATTAGGCTTTCTAATTCGCCCATGTATGGCTCCCAAACTGGACGGTCTTAGGGCATTGGGTGAGAAAACATCTCAAGGATTTAAGGACTCGAGCAAATAAGGTCATAAAACTAAAGATTTTTTATTTATAGTATGGACCACTTTTAAGAAATCCTAATTATGATTCTTCTATTCCTTAAAATTAACTTAATTTCTTACAAAAAAATAGGTTAAAATATTGTTTCTTTTTTCAAAAGTTTTTAAAAGCAAATAATTTTTTTATATATTAAAAGACTGTTATGTGAGAACCCTCCCCCACACCTCATGCATTATCCTCGATGTATGAATGAATGCAAATATGCATGAAAAAAAAAAGAAAGGAAGGAAAAATGTTATCTCAAGGTGGTGGTTCCGGTGGTGGTCGGATTGGCCAAGCGTTGTTGCCCAATTAAGATAATATGGTGGTTCACGGAACCCACATTTTATGACCTCTTTTCTATTTACATATTTACAATCTCCAATATGAATAGGATCATGCAAGATTCTAACATGAAATTTTTTCCGGCTATATGACCAATCTTGGAATATCATCGCAGAGTTATTATGGTATATACCTTTGTCCAATAATAGAATGTGATTTTGTGGAATGGATGATTTGGGCTCTGGGATGAAAGGAACGGGAACTAACACTGACTCAGGTATATGACTCAAATCAAGTTTAGTTTCAAGAGTCGGTTTCGATTCAAGAGTTGAGTCCAAATAAAAAGATTGAGATTCACATTCTTTTCTTAACAATGGAATGTGACTAAAAATAGGTGGTTCATGTTCTAAATTTGTAGGTACGAGAATCAATGTTGACTCAGGAATTGGGTCTAAATCGGGCAACGATACCGGAGTCAATAATGATTCGAAATTTGGAACTGAATCACAAAATTGAAGATCGAGTTCACATTTATGTTCAAGTTCAACTTCATTGAAATGAAAACTTGTTAATTTGTCAATGGTTTGGTATTGGTTAAATTCAAGATGATGAAATTGAATCTTGGTTGAGGTTTTCAAGACACCATGATTCTTGGTCCCTATTAATATGGTTAGGGAAATCTGGAATAGTCAAAGATTGGGTAGGGAGAGTTTTCTTATTCCTATACATGTTTTCCAATTGACTAATTCTTTTTTCTAGCCTAGATGGACTGATTAAAAGTTTTGGCCTTGAATCATGTATTCCATACTATTTTCAAAGTCACATTGATGAGGACATCACACCAGTTACGAGTTGTCTTTTCATACTTTAGCTTATTTTGAGATGTGTGTTTTGTTGTCTATTTTGCTTTTAGTACTACATCGGTTATATCCGAGAAGTTCACTTTGTAAGAGCCTATATAAAGAGGCTCAACTCAATGGATAAGTAGACAATGATTAAATAAAAAAAATTTCACTTAAAATTCTCTTGTGAGTGCTCTTGAGTTTTGGGTATGAATCCCGTGGTGCAAGGGGTGCGAAACCGCGTAAGGGGTGCGAAGCTCAAAGTTATTTGGTTTTTTCTCCAATTCCAATCTCTTTTCATTTTATTTCTTGTACAATCTTAGTTTTCCTTTTTATTCGTATTCGAAGGTGATTGTGATCCTGTATTACATTAATTTGATATTAGAGTTTTAGTTCCAATTCTCTTCAAATTTCTTCTCTTCCCTAAATTCTAAATCTAGATCTCTAGATCTACTTTGCAAAAAAAAAAAACTGATTACTATTAGATCTAAATCTAAAACTAGATCTAGATCTACTTTGCCTAAAAAAAGAAAAAAAAGAAGGAAAAAACAAAAAAAGAAGGAAAAAAATAGAGAAAGAGGGAAAAAGAAGGAAAAAACAGAAAGAGAGGGGAAAAAAATAGAAAAACAGAAAAAAAAGAAGAAAAAAAGGAGAAAATACTGATTACTGTTCACAGTGAACAGTAACCTCAATGAACAGTTCAGTTCCCCCAAAGCCCAACACTCATCTATTCTGGAGCCCGTTTCAGGCCCGTCCGTGGTCCGAATCGAGTTTCGTCTAAAGTACTGGGTTGGAAGCTGAGTCCCAGAGTTACTGGTAAAGTTTTTGTAGCTTTTTTAAAGCAAATCTGATCTCTTTAAGCCTCTGTTTGGAGCTAGTACTGTTCGTGCAACAGAAGAACAGTGTTTCAGGTCCTCTTTTTCATTTGAGCTCAGTTTGAGGCAACTTTCTTTCATTTCATACTACTGCTATTGCAGGAACTTTGTGGGTAAGTTATTCTCTACGGTGTGGGTATTTCTCCGAAGAGTTTTTGAGGAATTTTTACGTTTAGGCGTGAATCACTCACCCCTCAGGTGATAACCTAACTTGAGTTGAATTGTTAACTGTTAAATTACTGCAACTACTATTTGGATTGCTATAATTTGTTGGTTGAATGCTATTTACTTCTATCTAGTGGTTGCATCACTGTTTATCACTTTTCATTATTTTGAGGGTACATTTTCTTTGCATTTAGAACTTAAACCTTAGGATCTCTTTTGTTCACTTAGTGCATGCATTTAGTTTACTTGACCTTAAGGTTCTTCACTGCATCTGCTTGTTTGCTTGAGCCATCATGACTAGTTAACATTATAAGGACTCCCACTTAGACCAGCTACACAATCTTCGTCAGGGTCATTTGTCTGTTCATGATTACATTGCCATATTCAAGGACTTAACCCATCGTAGAGACGTGAGAGATCACCCTTCTGAGACTGTAACTAAGTTTGTTTGGGGTTTACGACCTAAAATAAAACGTGCTATGATTACTGGCCCCTATGACTTAGACATATTGTTGGACTTGACTTTCAAAATGCTAGTCAATGCCAATGCCAGGTGTTCTAAATGTAAGAGATATGGACATTATAATTATCAGTACACCTCGGAGAGTCAACATGTTAGAACTGTGCCCACTAATGAAGTTAACGACTCGAAGGTTGTTAAGAATGTCCAAGTTCCTTCTAAAACTGTTAATATAATTAATGACATGGTAGTTGATTCTGACACACAGATTATTGATGAAATCCACATGTCTTCTGATAGTGCCAATGATGACGTGGATGAGATAGTTGAGTTTAATACACCCATTGTGCCTAGTCAGACATTCGAGTCTCCTTGTGCTAAATCTAGTTTTATGGTTGTTCCTATCAATTCATCTTTTAGGCAGTCACCTGAATTTCTTGCCAAGATCCAGCAGATGGTTTCTAATACTTCTTTTTTGGGTTATTTAGAGTTTGTGTCCGAGTCTTGTGTACCTCCATCGTTAGATGTGTGTCCTAGGCATGTCATATCTCTCATTCTCCTATCATTAGGAGTTATGCATAAATACCTACTGCTTTGCATCTGCCTTTTGCACATATTAATGATATCACTATTAGGCTGATAGTAATTTGCAATGACGCTTACAAATTTACTGCATACCCATATAGTATTTTGCAGTAATTTGCAATTGATAATAAGGTGATGGTTACGAGTCACCCTCGGGCCACGAAGAAGTTGCACGCTTGGTGTAAAGATTTTGATAGGACTCTGAAGAGGATTGCTTCCATTGCTTACGAGTTAGATGGCCTGTGGGATCCTGGTAGCAGCTCCGTCTTAGCAAGAATTATGCGCCTCGCTCTACTCTCTGTGCCTTGATCGCGCTGCTATCTTTCACAGCCGATCCGTCATGGAGACCAGCTCCTCCGCCACCATGGTCTCGACATGATGTACCTATGCTGTTGCCACGACCACCACCTTGGCCCGACTGAGACACCTCGTGAGGACCCTCCCTCGATAGGTTCAAGTTTCTCCCACCCCAAGGGAAATGATGAGGATATCACACCAGTTGCCAGTTGTCTTTTCATGCCTTAACTTATTTTAAGATGTGTTTTGTCTATTTTGCTTTTAGTACCACATCGGTTATATCTGAGAAGTTCACTTTGTAAGAGCTTATATAAAGAGGCTCAACTCAATGGATAAGTAGACAATGATTAAATAAAAAAATTTCCAGTTAAAATTCTCTTGAGAGTGCTCTTGAGTTTTGGGTGTGAAGCTCGTGGTGCAAGAGGTGTGAAACCCGCGTAAGGAGTGCGAAGCCCAAAGTTATCTGGTTCTTTCTCCAACCATAATCTCTTTTTATTTTATTTCTTATAAAATCCTAGTTTTTCATTTTTATTTGTATTCGAAGGTGATTGTGTTCCTGTATTATATTACGCATGGTTCTTGTTGTGGTGGGACTTGAAAAATGGAATAAGGGTCTTGGATTTGGGGATTTAATGGGATACTTGAGTCTGTTGAGTTTCAAGATTGCAAGTACTCAAGTATGGCTTTTCTACTCCTTTTAATGTCAAATTCTTCTTCTATAGGTTGATCAGAAAAAGGAGTATATGAATATGATTATTTAAAATGTGATTGATAATATGACTCGGGAGAGTTGTATCCCCACTAACTCGGTAAAGAGTGGTGGTGATCATTCCAATCTTGTTCATAATACTGGGGTTAGGACATATACTAATTCGGATAAGATCAATCTGGCATACTTGGCTGGTTAAAGCTATGAAATATCTGGTTGGTGTTATCCGAAAAAGAGGTGTAAAATTGAAAAAATTGTTGTTATAATCCATTTTACACAAACTCACAAAAACAAACAAAGAAAAACGAACAAATAAACCAATAAAAAGAAAAATCTAGCCTATGTTAAGGTAGACCTTAAACCTAGACGACTCCTAATTGGTTAGACTGTACACGGGAGGTATATTGCAGCAATCGTCACACAAGTTAATCGGCTAGGTAGGGGCAAGACTAGTGAGAGGTATCCGTGCCTGACAAACATGCCTAATTATGCCAAATCACTATTCTTCGAGGTTTCGCCTCTCAATTCCCAACATTTGGCACCGATTTAATAAGAGTCAAACTTTAACAACTTCCCCCTTAGGTCAATCTCCTAATTGAGTCCGAGATGTCCTTAGGGCCAACGTCGACTCAGTTTTAGTTAGGCTGGGTTAGTGAGTGAGGAGATGGTTTTCGGGCTAAGGGAGGGTAATAACTTCCCCACCTTATCTTGTTTAAGGATATGCCCTTAATCATTTTCGTGCAAATGTACAGATATTTAGTAAAAAGTAACACTTAAGGTGATCAAACAAGAATGTTTCATATACTAAATGTAATGTACACGTATCTTGGCTCCTTTCAACAGTAATGTAAAAATGTAAACGAATTAGACATGTGCCCTAGAATGCAAAGCCTAAACGTTTTTTTAGCATTTACAAATACTTGTTACTGTTGATTTAATACAGTGTATACAGTGAGTAAAACAAGAAAAAATTAGCTGCAGAAATTTTATCTTTGAAAATAAACCAATCTGCAAAAAAGACAGTAGTTCACTCCAGTGTTTTAAATGTCAGATATCAGGGAAATGTCGGATGTCGTAATCAGATGTCGGATTTCGGATTTCGGAGATATTTCGGGGCCATTTAGTAAATTTTGGACGTCATGAAGGAAAACAAATATATATCCTAGATGTCTTAAATAATATAATTTAAAAATTCTTATCAAGATAATACATATACAACTTATGCAAAACTACATAAATATGTTTAGGATATGTATAATTAACTTAAACATTTTGCATATATTCACTAATCCATTGTTAAAATTTCTCAATTACTCCAACTTCCAAAACTAATCAACATAATGGGTTTTTCCCAAAATGTCGGCCGATATTTCGGGAAAATGTCGGCCGACATATCGGATTTTTCCCAAAATGTCGGCCGACATTTTCCAAAACGCCATTTCAAATGCGGGTGGGGATGTCGTGGCGGTGAGGGCTTGAAAACGAAATGTCGGCCGACATTTCGGAAATGTCGGCCGACATTTAAAACACTGGTTCACTCAGATTGCCAAGGAAACGCGACTTTTGCTGCGTTTGCGCGCAATACTGAGGGTTTTTGGGATCTGCTTTTTGCAGCAGAGTCCCAGAACCACTTATATGTATACTGCTACAATAGTTTTTTTTTTGATATAAGCCCATGCACAAAAACAGAGAAGAAATATTAACCATTAAATGAACTAAAAGAAAAACTTACTGTCCCTTCCCTGTAACGATGCCAAAATTTGATTGAGTATTTACCTGCACAGAAAATACAGAGTTTAGAAACGTGCTAGGTTCTCAATACTACCGCTATAGTAACTAGTTATGCGGGTCATGATTCACAAGGAGAAACTTGTGATTGAAGCTTTTAGGGAGTTCTTTTGAGTTACTAAAACTAGTTAAAAATTCTTTGTTTTTGAAAAGAAAAGAAAAATGAAAACTATGTTAAGTTAGAAAAAAGTGAAGATAGAAGAAGATGGTTTTGAAATCGTTTTAAGTTAAAAGAAGAGTTAAGTTAAAAGCGAAAAGAACCTAAAGAAAGAAGGAGAAAAGTGTTGATTTTTTTAGAAGAGTTCTAAACTAAGAAATGAAAAGTTTAATTTAAAAGAAAACTTACCTTTTTTGGTTAAATGCTTACCTTGAATCTTTGGCGACGGTGTTACCTTAAAGTGAAGGCGATCAACGCATAGCCTATAAGAGTTGATTCCCGTCTCTTCTACATTACATCATCAAGACGACACAAGCATGAAATGATATAGACTGAGACTAGAACCCATCGTTCTGAGCTATCAGTGGCACTCGCAAAGGCAACGCTCTTACGATCTATAAGACTTGAATTGTAATCGGTACCAAAAGAAGAAAAGTAAAAAGAATATAAAGCGTAAAACTTTTATTTAGATTGAAAAACGATGAATGAAAGGATAAAAAATTACATTGGTGTCACTCTCAGTATAGTTCTTCCTCTCATTCTCTCGTGAATCTCAGTCTAATCCTAGGTTACAAAAAGACTGAAAATTACATAAAATAAAAATAAAAATTCTAAGTTAAGCTAAAACAAAAAGGCTAATCCTAAACTTTTCGCTAAGTGGTGTCATTTGCTTCTGCGTATGGTGGAATTTATAAGAGAAATGGGAAGGGGAGAGCACGCTTGGGGATGAGACCAAATTGCTGATCCAACAGAAAAAATCTTCTGATAAATTTGGAGATAAGGTTGGAGATATGGATAAAATCGCTTGCCCAACAGAAAAATATTTTAATAATATTTCTTTTGGATATCTGGATTTTGACAATATCCCGTTAATTCTTCAAGCTAACCAAATAAATCCATATAAATTTGAATTAAATGAGATATATTTGGGTTTATCTTCTATGTTATCCCATATTATTCACCACTTAGATTTGCAGTTTGACATTGGGATCTTTAGAATATATGCACCAATTCTTAATTGTGAAATAAATCCTCAAAAATCCGATTTCTCAAAAATCCGATTTAGTTGGACTAGATTTGGGATTATCCTCTCATTCTTTATTAATTATCACCTGCACAAATTAGACATTAGGACAGGTAACTAGCAGAGTTTATTAAAAGATAAATGTAGGAGTGTAATAATCATTTTTATGATAATGCAACATATGTATACTATCATTTGCCTTGAACACATATTTCACATCTAGAAGATGAGTCAAAAGAAGATTTAGGAATGAGATTCAAGTTAATCATTTTCATGATAGAATTAAAGTTGACATGTCTCAATCTATCATGCAGATATCAGAAGATTTAATGTTTAAAGCAAAAAGAATAGAGATTTTATTGATTACATTGAGCCAGAAAAGGCCCTCACAAACAAAACTTTTTCAAAAGAAAACATTTGATTTGGAGATTACAAATTTATTGGATTTCTTAACAATCTTATAGCCAGCTCTAAAAAGAGAAGATTCGATGATATTTTTCTAAAGTGCGGGTACATGTAAGACGTGTTGAAAAGTCAAAACTTTCCCTGAGATCATTCTGAGATCAATGCGTCCAGTTCTCTTTATCTCTCTAGTGGAGTCATTTGTCAGGCTCATGCTTCCTCCACATTGTTCCTAATAGGATTTAAATTAGGAGCGATCAGTGTAGATATGAATATTGGCTTCTAAGTCTAACCATCAGTTCGATGATAAAGTGATAGAGTTAACAACAGGAAGAGAAGAATCTAATCTAAAAGAGTTAGAGTTCAGTTCCACCATGCTGACTTTGTGCCCGCCATTTCCTCCGTTTCCTCTAGGTTGAGCATTGACTGGTTTCGTCTTTCGGTTGAAATATTAGGGTGCCAAGTGATTGGTTCTCCTGCAGACATGGCAAAATCTTTCATTGATCTTTTGGCCAGATGTTTTGGGTTTGAAGGAGAAGATTGCAAAGGTTTGAAAGAAGATGAGTTGGCATGAGGAGAAGAATGAAACTAATTGGGTTTCTTGAGTTTTTTACCTTTAGGATTCATAAATTTGCGCTTAGGATTATTCTCCACCAAGTTGACTTTGGCTTTCAGTTCAGACTTGAGTTTGAAATTTTGCCTATGCTGGTCTTCTATGTGAATCGCTTTAAGGGCTTGAATAAGTGTAAGGTCACCTTGCTTGTGACGGAGGTCTCCAGCAAAGACTGACCAGAAAGAAGGGAGTTTATCAATGAGATAAGACACCTTGTAATCGTCGGAGAATTGATTTTCTTTCAATTGAAGGTGTCAGATAAAATCTTAAAATTCATGAAGTTGATCATTGATAGGTTTGTTATCAGACATTATGAATTTACTGAAGGAAGAGGAGGTGGATTTTTCGATTCCAGCATCATCGAACCCATATTTTCCTCAAATGTTATCTACAGTTCTTTGACACTCTTATATTCATAATAAATGTCATATATATTATCAGAGAGTGCGCTAAGAATTCTATGAAGACAATGATAGTCAATCTAATCAGGTTTCAAATAAATGAAAAGGAAGAGTTGAAGGAGTTTTAGCAGATGATGATTTGACAGCTGATGGTTTAGGAGAAGGTACATGAATTAAATCATCAATGGCTGAAATGAGTTCTAAAGTGATCAACCAGTATTTCATCTGGTTTGCCCACCTCTTAAAATATGTGCCAGAGAATTTCTCAGGTTGCACAATCTTAGAATGATAATTGGCCATAGTAACATGATGAAACCACTGAATTCTGCATTCGAAGTTATTAAAGATGTCAGAATTTAGTTTAAGTAGGTAGCTTAAAATAAAATTGTAGTATAATAATGTGACAAGAGATCTTAACAAGATAAAATAATTACAGCTAGAAAGAACAGTAAGCAATAGAATCAACTTTCAAAAATTGATCACTTATTTGAAGTTAATTTTGGACTAATCTAGCATGATACTAACAAGAAATTTAGGTAATGCTAGACAAGTATCAAAACTATTTATAGCATACAGGTAGTGAAGTATTTTATCTTCATACAAAATAGAAACAGATTACGATATATACTTTGCAAGATACTAATCTAATCTTATCCTAATCAGTTATTGCATGATAAGAAATAACAATTATACAATACTTTTGATCCTTTAGATTGTTGGTTGTAATTGTGTTATTTCTTAAATCATGCATACAAAAAAATAAATTGAATTAACTTCCTAACATGCTGCTACAAAAATTAAAACAGAATATTAAATCTGGCCTGGGGAATACAGTTGCGTTGTCGCTTCCTTAAAGGATCAAAAGCTCGTCTAATTGCTCAGATGTTGGTTCAGTTTTGTCCAGTAGCGGTAAAAGAATCCCTCGGAATTACCAGCACCGGCCTAAGACAGTAAGCAGAGCCTCTTGTTCAGACAGAAAATTGTTGCTCAGAAATTAAAGTAAAAATGGAAGAATATTACAGTCGTAGAAAAAATGTAGCTGTAAATCTCAAATTTCTTGTGTGTCTCGGTCTCTGGGAATGAACAGGGAGAAGCTCCTTTTAGGCACAGAGCTCTGTCTGTTACTAACAGCTCCCGCACAAATAAAGTGCACGTTCAGATTGGTTGCAATTAATGTGCAGCAACTCAGCACGTTCGCTGATCCGCTTTTATCAGGTTAAGAAATGTTACAATCAAAACAATGAAGTACTCAGGAGAGTGAGATGGAGCTCAGGGATAGTTCGAGTCCAAGTACTCGAGAATCACACCGCGTCTCCAAGTGCTCAGGAAAGACTACAAGGTCCAAGTGCCTGGGGTCCACTCCGAGATCACTCCGAGTCCTAGTACTCGGGAATGTTTCCGAGGTCAAGTGCTCGGGAATCCGAGTCCAGGTCCTCGAGTCACTTCGCTCTGAAGCTCAAAGTTAGCTCCGAAAGACAAAATAATTTTTAAAATGTAGCAGGTCCAAGAACACCTTGAACGAAGTTGTATTCGTGTCCGTAAGTCATGGGCGCGAACCATACGGACCATGCCCTGTTCGGTTCGGCGCATGTGCGCGTGTGTAGGGAGGTGGCCCATGCCCTAACACTTATAACAATAGACAATGGAAGAGTTGGTATATGAACCACTCAACTTTTCTTTGTCTATCCAGTGCGGGACTAAAAACCAAAGGCTAATAGAGGGAAACTCAAGTTTTTCCTCCAAAATCAAATACACATCCAACAAGAGAAGTTGGACAAGGTTTTGTCCCAGATGAATACTTCTTTCACATATTTTCTTAGTAAAGGTACAACTAAGACTATCAAACACCTATTCCATATGCAACTTTGCTGTTAAAAATCTATTGTAGACCTCATGCTTAATCTCAAGGCTATTTCTCATCAATGAGATTATTTTTTATGTAGTCTAACAATACAACAACTAAGCCATTTGTCCCAAGTATTTGGGGTGGCTACATGAACCAAAAGAGAATTATGTCAGATCGGGCACATGGATCAGCTTTCTTCACTCATTCCTATCGAGCAATATGCCTCACTAAGACCTTTAAGTCTCTATATCTTATCGTATTACCTCTATCCATGTTTTCTTCAGTCTCCCCTGCGCTCTTTTAACAATGTGTCAGTGAAACATATAGTTATATAGACTGCAAGCTTTTGAGCTTAATTATTGGACCTTTTCCCAGACTAAGATCACTGCCTTCTCTACTCTAATGATGATATAATGATAATAAATAAGTCAAAATTGCAATACCTTTGTCATGCTGATGTGAAACGGTGTGTGCGTGCCATGTAGAGAACCAATGATATACTTGAAGTCACTACGTTTCACCAAATAAAGCGATCTTCGGTAGGAAAGCAATTAAAAACTAATAATATTGCAAATGGATTTAAATAAGATTGTAAGCGTAGTGTTGCATATTTTTAATCTTAATGAAATTAACAACAATATCTATATTATGCAGGGTAAGTCTTAAAGTCAATTATAGAGCTAAGCAATCACAAGTTGCAGATTCACACAGCTCAAGATATAGTGGACAACATGAGATAGAGATAATATCTTAGAGATGAATTCACTGATGTGTAGTTCAACTAATTATTAGATTGAGTTGAAATAAATTCACAAACAAAAAACTCGTCGTCGTACTCCAATAAGGATGTAAATAACTCGATGGCGGACATGAGAGGTCGTTGTTTGGTACAGTGAAGTGGTGGTCGATGAACTTGTGGTTGAAAGAAAAGGGACTGTTGTTGCCGCTGCTGCTGCTGAGATTTGCTGTTGCTACTGTTGCAAGTTGCTGCTGCTTGGCTGACTGGCTCGCACAAGGGAAGGAAGAGGGGAGGGAATCAGATGAAACTTGTGGGAATTGATTTGAGTAGAAGAAGAGAGGAAGACATAGAAGTGGAAAAGAAAACAAAAGAGAGCAAAAGACATGGAGGAGAAGCAGGCAAAAGAGTGCTTTTTTTATATTTCATTCCTTCACCTTTGAGTACAGAGAGAGGCTTTTAAGGCTACAACTTCAGTGCTAACTGAACCCATTACAAATTCAGTTCAGAACTGCTAACTTCTTCATACAACTACACGCTGAAATATAACTGAAATACATCTCTAATACAACCAAATAAAAAGCAAAATATGGTAAGAAAAATACTGAAATACGAATAAAAGTTAAAGCTCAGATGTTCTCATCAATTCTCCCCAGATGGGAGAGAACTCGACCCCGTCGAGTCAACTGCAGAGCTGCTATCTTGCTACTGTAAGTTTATTTCTTGCATCTCAGATTACTAGTCAAGTTGCATTATAAATTCATCATCTAAAATGTTATCAATTTTCTCTGATATATAGGATGAATATCTGAAAGTGGGAAAATGAAGGACTCTAAAAAATTGGCTCAGGATAAGGCTCATCAACCAGTGGGTTGTTTATGGATAAATCAAGACGTTGTAAACCTCTTAGTCTTCAATACTGAAAATAGAACTGATGCGAAATGTATAACATAAGTATTGTAATTTAAATTCTTTTAAGATTTTGAAAAGTCCAGCACTACGGGCATGCAAATCTTTAACAGTGTCCTGGGAAAATCATTTCGGACGAATCCGAATCATCACAAAATTGTCAACACTAAAAGTTTTAAATTCTTCGTGAAGTCAAATCATAACTTATAGTTAGTGTTACTTGTTCAAATATATCACTGATTTTTCATGTATAAAACTTGCATGTGTGTGACAAAATATGATGCAGACTCAGATGTTTAGGCATAAAATGCAGACTCAGAAACTCTATAATGAAATGTAGTAGAGAACTTAACTTAGTGTCTATCATTACTAAAGATCTTCTAAAAGATAGCTAGGGAACTTTGACTCTCTATTGGATATTAAAGTTTTAGGCACTTGGTTCAGTGGTCATCAATATACACGACTCGATCAAAAGAGATTATCAGGCAAATCATCCTAACTGTGTGTGACAATTTACCTGTTATTTTAACGACGTCAAATGAGATCCTAAGAGGTAAAGTCTGAAGGAAAGTACATCTAGGTTTAACTGTAATGGCATAAAAGTTTATGATATGTAGAACATTAGTTTCTTCCGTAACAGTACCCTTCAAATCTTTGTATATAGCTTGACCATAGATGGTAAAATCCTTGGTCTATCCTACATCCTGTCACTATATAATTCCAAAACTTATCCTCATAAACATGGGTGTTTATTGAGATAAGGAATTGTGGTTTGCCCTCTAGTGACAACTCATCAACTTGCCTTTCAAATTCAGTTTTTTCAGTAGGATTCAACCTAGGGTGTGGCAAGTCAGGAAGGTTAGCCCCTAGTATTAAGTCAACGACGTGTTGGATATCACGTGTCGGTAGTAGCTTGCGCAGGAGATCTTCAGATAAGACATTATCAAGCTCCGTAGTCACAGGGTGACTTTGAGGAGAGACGAAGTATTGTTTTCAAGAAAGATCTCATTGAACTCCGTAGCCACTGAGGTGACTTCGAGAGGGATCGAAGTACTGTCTTTAGGAAAGACATGAATAGACTCTGTGGTCATTGGGATCACCTCGAGAGGACTCGAAGTATGGATTCCTCAATATTATCACACATGTTCTCTTTGTCAGAGTTGGAAGCTTCTGTTTCTTTCGCTTGGTAAGTGAACTCTTCAGAGTCAGACTCTGTATTTGTTACATACAGTTTATCAATGACAATTCTGACTGAGCTTGGTGTCGGCAGTAGAGCACGAAGGTGCTGACGACCAGAGCAGACAACAACACTAGGGGTTGACAGTAAAGGAGGAAGGAGCTTTGGATTTGTTACAGGTGATTTCTTAATTTTAGTTATTTTGACTGGAGTTGGACAGTTGACCGCAACATGCTCGTAACCCTAACATTTGTTATCCTGGATTGTCGGATGATAAGAGGTGGACTTGAATGCTTGATCCAACTTAGTTATGCAACTTAAAATTTCATCTATGCAACTTAAAATTTCATCTATCTTTTGGAAAATTTTAGAGTTGGTGTCAATATTGATGGTTTGGGATTCACTAGCCATTTTTTTTTAACCTAATGCAAGTTGTTCCTGTCTAAACCGTGCTCTGATACCAAACTAATGTGAAACGGTGTGTGTGTGTGTGTGTCATGTAGAGAACCAATGATATACTTGAAGTCACCACATTTCACTAAATAAAACGATTTTCGGTAGGAAAGCAATTAAAAACCAATAATGTTGTAAATGAATTTAAATAAGATTGTAAGCGTAGTGTTGCATATTTTTAATCTTAATGAAATTAACAACAATACCTATATTATGCAGGGTAAGTTCTAAAGTCAATATCAGAGCTAAGCAATCACAAGTTGCAGATTCACACATCTCAAGTAGTGGACAACATGAGATAGAAATAATATCTTAGAGAAGAATTCACTGATGTGTTGTTCAACTAATAATTAGATTGCGTTGAAATAAACTCACAGACAAAGAACTCACCGACGTACTCCAATAAGGATGTAAATAACTCGACGACGGACATGAGAGGTCGTTGTTTGGTACAGTAAAGTGGTGGTCGATGGACTTGTGGTTGAAAGAGGAGGGACTGTTCTGCTGCTACTGATGCTGGATTCTGTTGCTGTTGCCGCCACTTTTGCTGGATTCTGCTGCTGCTGAAGCTGTTGCTTGCTTGCTGCTGCTGAAGCTGCTACTGCTGCTGTTGCAAGTTGCTGCTACTGCTGAGATTTGTTGTTGTTGCTGCTGCTGCTTGGCTGACTGGCTCGCACAAGGGAAGGAAGAGGGGAGGGAATCAGATAAAACTTGTGGGAATTGATTTGAGTAGAAGAAGAGAGGAAGATAGAGAAGAGGAAAGGAAAGAAACAGAAGAGAGCATAAGACAGAGGGAGGAGAAGCAGGCAAAATAGTGCCTTTTTTTTTCGCATTTCATTCTTTCACCTTTGAGTACAGAGAGAGGCCTTTAAGGCTACAACTTCAGTTCTAACTGAACCCATTACAAATTCAGAATTCTAACTGATCTCACTACAACTTCAGTTTAGAACTGCTCTAACTTCTTCATATAATTACACACTGAAATACATCTCTAATACAACCAAATAAAAAGCAAAATATGGTAAGAAAAACATTGAAATACAAATTAAAGTTAAAGCTCAGATGTTCTCATCGCCTGCTTTAGAAAATGCCATTTTGTCTGGGGAAGAGCTTAAACGGAAAACACTACATCGTAGTGGCATTTTAACTAGTCAAACATAAGACTAGCGAAGAAACTCAATATATATAAATCTTAAACAGTGATTTTCTTTACATTTATGCCTGTCTCATGAAGATAATTTACCACCTAGTTACAATATTGTTGATGGAACTCTAGACTCCATCTTGTCTTTGTTCTACAGTCGGTATTTATAGGACGTCAATTGTGTTTGTTCCTAAGCAGGTAGTTATCTCCTATCATGCAAGGGAGATCTGTAATATTCTGTGTTGATCTGAGTGCAGAATACTTTGTACCGATTCTACTGACTGGGTGCACACCATGCTGTTAGTTGACTTGTAAGGACATGTGTTAAGGCACATAATTCCACTCAGGCACCCACCCGTCTCTGATGCACAGAATCAGTTGCATTGTAGAAAACAATAGACCATAGAACCCAGGCACATGCACATGCAAGTTTCCTTTGAATGGGGCAATTGCCTGACAATTACTGGGAGAGATGTTGAGTCATAATGCATCAAGGTTGTTTCTATTCAGACACTCACCAATCTCTGTTGCGCAGAATCAATTACCTAGTTTGTAGAAAGCAATAGGCCACTCCACTCAGACACATCTATATGCAAGTCCTCTTAAAGAGATTCCACTAGCGAAGTTCCTTTGCATTTCAAAGTTCATTCTTTTGGTTACTATTAGCGCTTCTCTTATTGTTCCTTTATCATTGTACTGTCACAGTTCTTGTCTCCAAATATCAGTTGCATTAATCTTATTGAAACAAACTTAAAAGATGATAATAAAAGAAAAAGTATTGATGGGGTACAATTTGTCTTATTTATCCATTCAAATACAATTACGTAAAAAGGATATTTAACTGTTCTTATCCTACTGTTTTCCTGTTTGTTCATTATAGCTGCAAATGACTTGTGCAACATTTCTTACTCGTCTCCGATTTAGAACAGAGCTTGAGCAGAAAAGTTGTTCATGTATTATCAGGTCTTCTCTTTTTGTCCTCCTGGCCATTTTTCAGGTATGCTTCATCCCTGAAAACCTTCCAAGTTTTAGTTCTTTTGCCTATCATTTACTGTCAAGATATAATTTTCGCTGCCCTTTAAGTCCTCACAAACATGAACATGGACCTGAATATTTCTTTGTTGCAGTTCCTCAGTGGAAGCCCGATATTTTGCTGCAGTTGTGCCTCTTGTGAACTGCATAAGGCTTGTAATTTACGGCCTCTGTTTTGTTACCGATGAAGGGCTAATCAAGTCAATTACACGAGAAGGAAAACCAGAGTAACTGCCAGTGGCTTCACATACATTTTTTCCTCTTCACTGAAACCTCTACGAACTAATTTATTTATCATGTGAATGCTTTTATACGTAGGGAGTTGCTTAGAGGTCCTCTCTACTATGTTCTGGTATTGATGTTCTCTGCTCTGATCTTCTGGCGCGACTCTCCTGTTGGCATTCTGGTTCTTGCTATGATGAGTGGAGGAGATGGTAAATCATTTTTTTCCCAGCTCGCCTTCTGTGGTCCTCGGCATTTTCTGAGTTAGTGACCCCATGCAGGCTTCGCTGATATTGTGGGGAGAAGGTTTGGAGCTCTAAAGCTTCCACACAATAAACAGAAGAGCTGGATGGGAAGCATCTCCATGTTCATATTCGGTTTCATTTCTTCCATTGCGTAAGTTCTCTGAGATTATTACACCTTTTTGAAAGGAAAGTGAATTTCATTCAAAGATGCTAAACTTTTTGTGTGTTATTATTCTTCATTTGATTGCTGCAAGAACAGCCAGTGAGGTTAGGTTATGGGAGGTCTCGTGTTCAAGAACGAGCTACGGCTTTCTATTAAAAAAGGAAGTGTTGCAGAACTGATACTGATCTTTTTTGTGTTACAGGATGCTCTACTATTTTTCATCTTTTGGGTATATCCATTTGGATTGGGGGAATGCAGTGGTGAAGGTAGCTTTGGTTGCCTTGGTTGCTACCTTGGTGGAATCGCTTCCGATTTGTGAGGTTATAGATGATAACATATCTGTACCAGTGTCAACCATGTTGACAGCCATGTTGGCGTTTGGTTATGTTTCTCCTCACTGATCTAACATGCTTACTGTGTTGGCAGTATCTTGTATGAAATGAAAATTTTCAGTTTTGAACATTCGAGTTGAAAATGTGCAAATGTCGAGTCACATTTGTTTAAAACATTTCTTATGGAAACAATTCGATCAACCAGTGCCTCAGTATTTCAAGAATTATTACATTAACGTTTCAGATTTTAGTACAAATTGAACAGTGATGCATGACAAAAAGTATTTTGAACTAGGATCAACATCAGAGCAATAATCTTTTGGTGAATAGAAAGCCAAGTCAGTCCTTACGACAAGCGTTGTGGTCTTGGAAGTGGTTGGAGGTGCAGGAGATCATAACAATAAGCTCCTCCTGCCTGCGCCTGGGGCTGTTTGGATTCAAGGAAGTGGGCGTAGGAAAGTGTGTTATTTCTCACTTCTGCTGTCCATTCAAACAGCAAAAAAAGAAAATCAGAAAATTTTTTTCTTTTTTTTCTTTTACACAATCATTTTCTACCTGTAGGGTGTTACAATTAATTTTTTGTGGTCATGTAAATTTCATTTGTAATAAGTTGTAATTCAAAATAGTTAATTTTGTGGTCATATAAATCTCACTTGCGTGTTAATTATAATCTATTTTTTTTTCAAAATTAATTTTTATTTAATATTATTTTACGGTCAACTTTAAGGTCAATTTTTTCACTACCAATTTCACATTACTAACCAAAACCGAAAAACAAAATATACATTTCCACTTCTATTTCCTAACTACTAACCAAAATAGAAAAAGATACACACAAATTCACATTTTTCAAAAAAAAAAAAAAAAACCTACCGAATTTGGATGAAGAATTGTCCGACACTAGTACTGTAGTGAAGAGAATTGCAAAACAGACTTGTGAAATAAAATATAAAAAGCGAGATTGGAATTACTAAGAAAATTATTTTTTGTTGAGATTTATAATTGTTTTATAGTATAAAAAAAAAACCGTTTTTATTTTCCCTATTTTGGGAGATACTGAAAAATGTCATGAAACTCATATTTTTCAATAGTTAAATTTCTTTTAATCCTCAATATTTTTGCTTGTCTTTTTTCTACAGAACTCACTGTGTACTTTTGCATACTTGAAAAAGTAAGGTTTCTAGAGGGGACTGAAAGAATATTTTTTTTTAATTTTGGGGTATTTATACTCTTATAAAATGATGGGTAAATTATAAGAAACCCTGTTCATCTATGCCTTTATTTTTGAATTAACCCCATCATTAAAAAAAGTGAATAAACAACCCTTGAATCATTATCATCAAGTATTTCCATTACACTTTAACAATCATTCTTGTATTTTTATGGTTATGTGATATTATATTTATTATATTCTACATTAACCCTTTTCATACAGTTAAAATAACTTAAAAAAAAAATATTTTTCTTAACTGATTACATGAGTTTTTAAAAGTTTATGAGGTTACTTGTTGAGTTTTTTAGTGCAAGAGGTTAATTCAAAATTAAGATATAATTGAGAGGGTTTATCGCAATTTACTCGAAAATGATATTATGAGAAAAATAGGATTATGTAGTCTCATCAAACTCGAACCTGCTTGGTTTGCTGCAAGTAAGAAGATAATGTGTAAGTGAAAAAAAAGGGGGGGGGGGGGAATGAAAAAATATAAGAAATTAAGATTTGTGCAAGTAAGTTTTCTAATGTTTGGTTGTAATGTGAAAGTGTAAGTGGAAAAGTATATTGTGTTTTCGGTGTTTGATTAGTAATGAGAAAGCGGTAATGGAAAATTGAACACAAGGTTGACAGCAAAATAGTATTAAAATTAATATTAATTATAAAAAAAAATTTGAACTGCAATTACACTGCAAGTCGGATTTACATAACCATTAAATTAACTGTTTTGACCCACAACTTATTACAAATGAGATTTACATTACCACAAAATTAAACCCTGCAAGTGAATAGTGTAAAAGGAAAAAAAGAAAAAAGTTTTCCCATTTCTCTTTTTCTATTCCAAACAAACACCAAAAGTGAGGGATGAGTTTTTTGACTTCCAGTTTTCTCACTTCCGCAGCAAACCAAACATGCCTGAGTTGTGTCTATGGGCCGCAGAGGCCCATTATCATCAGAGTTTCATGCGAGGCCCACATCAGTGTGGCAAAATGAGTGAATACCACGCAAAAACAGAAGATTATTCTCTTTTTTGTGAGAGAGAGAGAGAGAGGTGAAGAATGAGGGCGGGCGTGGCAGCGGCAGCGGCAGCGGCGAGCGGAGGCTCATTCGCCTCCGCCCTCCCATCGCTCCGCTTCAGGACCGGAATCCTCAGATGCTCATCATCATCATCATCATCTGCTTCTCCTGTTTCCACCTCGCTTGGTACCCAACTCGCACTACACTCACTCAGTTTCTTTCTTTCTTTCTTTCTTTTTAAATTATGATTCATGAGTCAAGCTTTGTTGGTTGCTTGTCTGTGGGTTTGGAAATTACGAGATGGGTTGCTCCTATTTTGATTTTCCCCACTTTTTTTTTCAAGTTTGTTGTATTTTAATGAATCAGAAAAAAAACCCATCAAGAATGAAAGATTCAATGTACAAAAAAGAAATAGAGCGTGGGTTAAGTTAGAAACTCATTATTTTGACCTCAGAAGAAGTAAGTTGCAAAAACCTAAGTTTGTTAATAGGTAAAACTGCTTGAGTTATCCCCAATGTATTCCATAACTCTTTTCATCTCTCCATACAAATTGTTGAGGAACACCTTGCTATTCTCTCGAGATTTACATAAATGTATTGGCCACAAAAGCATCAAACACTCTTTGTAGAGAATTGAAAGATTTCAGGCTTTGCGAAAACTAAATGAGTAGTTTGGTTTGATTTCCCTTCTCAATGGCTGAAATTCATTACTTCAAACCTCCAAGCATGGTGACATCAAGAGTTTGGGTATCCTTCAATGTCTAACGCAGGAATATGGTTGTATTTTGTAGCCGTTCATTTAAATATGTAATAGCATGCATGTAATTTTTCTTTTCGAAATTAGATAATAGTTTGACAAAATAACTTTAGTGTTTGTCTGATAAAATGTATGTTGCACACAAAAACTCCAAGATTGCAAAGCAATTGTGATATTGTCTTAATTTCTTTACTTAAAGTGTCGGTGGAGTGTCCAAGAAAGTGTCCTTAAGTGCCCAAGTGTTCGAATATCTGATGTGTCAAATATCTAAAATTGGAAGAATCGTATTAACACTGTCTCGAAGTATATAGTAGACAAGTGAATTGCTCTCTTATCAAAGTGAAAAGATGAGGAGAAAGATGGCAGCTCTGTCTTAAATCTCTGTAGCTATGAAATAATTTACAAGGAGTACCTTCAAGTCATCCAACCAATTCACTTTTCCTCATCGAAACCCGTCTTCATAAGAGCCTTTACTAAGAAATTTATATTTACCATATTATAGGCTTTCTTCAAGTTAACCTTGTCACATGCTCTTTTTTCACCACTCTTCCTCTTTGAACCTCTCACAAGCTATGTTGCAAGACAAGGCAACGTTGGAATGAACACGACACATGGACATGTGACAAATTCTTAAAATAAACACAACATGTGTGTCTGAAGCGCATGTCTGACACGTTTCAAACACAACACGACTTCATGATAGGACTGCTTGTGCTACATAACTCATAAGTCATCATGTAGAAGTTTGTTCCTTTTTTCCCAAAGAAAAGTGGGTATGCACTTTTCTTCCGTTAAAGAGGGTATATTGAAACTAATACAAAACATTTATAGGATCATAATACTATGAATTGTTCTTACTAGCTTTCGATATGACTTTTTCAATATGCTGAAGGAATCTGTTTGACATCATTTTTCACTGTTCTCATAATTTTCTTACAAATTCCAATATTCAGTTTATGTTATGGTGGTATAGTACTGGTGAGTAGATCCCTTTCCCAATAGATGGTATTATGACCAAATTATAAATGAAATTTGATAATTTATGCAATATACTTGATGATGAAAGTTTTTATTTGACAACTGGGATATGAATTGCAGATCATGTTTCCTTCATTAGCGATGTTGCAGCGGCGAAACCACCAGAACATCTTTCATACTTGTTGAACATGCTCCAAGCACGAGGTAAAAACTCATTCATTTTGTATTTATGATTTCATAGGGCATAAATCTCTGTCAATACTATCTTAGTACCGCCTGTTTAAGTGGTCTGTAAAGCTGGTTGTTTGTGCTTGTTTGTGTTCCTCATTTCATTAGTTGCCACACTTTAACTGTTGATTTCCATGAAATTTGATGCCATATCAGGATAATTTGTTTAGATGTAAATGGATTGGATATGGATCAAATAAAGGTTTTGCCATATTCATATTTGTTCTTTTACAGCGATTATTGATAATAATAGGATATTATCTTGATAATGAATTCAGTATCCTTATTTGTAAAAATGAAGTTGGACCCGGATTGGATGTGGCTACTCTCTGAATATCATTGAATATAGCTAATGATTTGAAAGAGAGAATGTGTTTAACTTAAGTTTTAGTCCTTCCTTAAATGAAAATGAGAAAAATATATCAAATCACATTAGTTGTATTAGTAATGGCATAAATCTACATGCACCAAGACATATTCTTGTCTTTTCACATACCTATCCAGATTTTTCGAGTAGTTTACTGCGTTCCATATCCATAACATAATTTTAAAGGACAAATTCAATATCTATATTGTGAAATACAGATTTAGATCAGATTATCATCCCTAGTTTATGATTGGTCTCTTCATGGCTTGGTGCATTGTAAAATCACTGGAAGCTGGATTATACTGTCTTCTTCTTCTTCTTCTTCTTCTTCTTCTCTTTCTGTTCTTTTCTTTTCCATAGGAGAATAGGTCGTAGTTGTTGTCAATTTTTGACTCTACTTTGGATTATAAACTACCGTATTCTTGGTTTCTTCAAGCATTGTAATATCCCTTCTTGTGATTTCTCCTGGTTCATCATAGAGCCATCATTAGAACTGTTTTCTTATGATTGCATAGGCATCAATTATTTTCTATGCCCCTAGCTCAAAGTTTTGATGCAAAACAGTTGAGGTTTCTGACTGACTTTGCTGATACTTTTGTCCATATTGGACTGAATTTGCACGTGTATGGAATATATTTACTTTTTGTGTCAACAAAGTATTACAAATTACAATGCTACACATATTTGGTACATTATCCCTCACAAATGCTCAATATTTTGTGATAACTTCCCAGCATTGGATTAACAAGTACAATAAAACATAGTAACCGATCATAAGCTTTAGAACCAACTGGGGATAATGCTTACAAAATTGATCTGAAAAGGAAATTTTATCCTTTTGGTACATTGGCATGTTAGTTAAGTAATCTAAGTGTGGTTGTTTTATTTTGGGTAACTTATTTTTACACAAACCAGCTGTATGAGTCCAATTTTGAAGACTGAGATATTTGATCCTTCATATTGTAGAAGGATATTTAATCTTTTCTCCAGCTGAGCTCAACCTCTTCCTTTTTCAGGGGAAACGATAATTTCTCCTGCAGCCAGAGAAGGGCTGATTCCTCTTGTGATTCCTCTATCGGAGAGCCCATCAGGTTTGGAGAAAAACTATTTTAATGAGCATTGATATTATATATATATATATATATATATATATATATATATATATATATATATATATTATATATATATATATATATATGAGATAGACTTGTATCCTTTCAAAAGGATTTGATCCCGGATCCTTCCCACTCAAATTCAACTATATATATATATATATATATATATATATATATTATAGAGAGAGAGAGAGAGAGAGAGAGAGAGAGAGAGAGAGAGAGAGAGAGAGAGACTTGTATCCTTTCAAAAGGATTTGATCTCGGATCCTTCCCACTCAAATTCAACCCTCCAACATTCGAATACAAGATCCACTCCGTTGAAGTTGATCTATACTATTTCAAGTATCTATAAACCAAAAATCAAGTGTTTTAATACTTTTTGCCCATCCATCAAGCGACGCAAAATGGACGGCCGAAAGTAGTGAGTTGGTTAAATCTATGTCTTTAGACATACAAATTCTCGATCCGGCCATTTCATTATGATCTAAACATTTAAAAACCCCTATAAAACTAATTTTTGTTAGATTTCAAATGTTCTACACCGTTAAACTAACCAACTCACTATTTAGGCCGTCCGTTTTTCCCCTACTTGATGGATGGGCAAAAAGTATTTAAAACACTTGATTTTTGGTTTATAGATACTTGAAATAGTATAGATCAACTTCAACGGAGTGGATCTTGTATTCAAATGTTGGAGGGTTGAATTTGAGTGGGAAGGATTCGGGATCAAATCCTTTTGAAAGGATACAAGTCTATCTCTCTCTCTCTCTCTCTCTCTCTATATATATATATATATATATATATATATATATGAGAGAGAGAGAGAGAGAGAGAGGACTTGGTGCGATGTGTTAATGATGAATATGATTTTTAATGAAACAGGTGGGTTGACATCCCTTTTAAGATGGCCAACATCTCCTTCTGGTAATTGCCTGTTAGTTTGCTAAGACATCTATAATATTTTCTCCAGATTAGTTTCAGATCCCGCATTACAATTAGTATAATACTGTCTCGTTCCTTTAGGATGGAAATGCCAGTTGTGGAAGTTCGCAAGCATGGGGTGTGGTACTTGGCTAAAAGTGTAAGTTAGGCTGATGCATCTAACTTCGATTGAAGTTTTTGACCATGAAATTTTGAAATACAATTTTAATCATCAGATACAATTTCATAGCCAGCTCATTCAAAATCTCTGATATTGTGCTTGTGTGAAAAATCAGCTTACATTCTAATTTATGCAGCCACTCAAGTAGACACTTATGAATTATTATCCCTTCCATTATGGAACATTGCAGGTTGATCAATTTATTCATAGAATGCTTGTTGAGGAAGACACCAACAACTCTCAGGGACGTTCTGATAATTTATGGGAAGCTGCTTCTGAAGTTGGCAGGAAACTTTATAAGAAGGGTGATCTTGCGGAGTCTGGTATTGTTGACCTTGATGTATATCTTTTAAAGAAGGTAGATCAAACACCAAACTCCTGTATCATAAACTAATAAGATCTAAAATCTAAACTTGCGCTCTTTATTTTGTCAGTTTGGATTGTTTCCAGATGTCATAGAGCGGAAAGTGGCACGCCCATTTGGAGAAAGGGACCATGTGAGATTTAAAGATTTGTGGGTCGATTTATAAAGTTTCACCATATAATGTGCAATTCATGTCCTCTTATCTACATCTTTTTTTTGTCTCATAAAAGGTATCCGCACTGGTGACTGGCGAGTTCTACACAAGGAATCACTTCCCAGGATTTGGACGGCCCTTTGTGTTCAATGCAGAGGTTTTGTTGAAGTTCGTAATTTACTGACAGGAGAAATAAATTAAAAAGAATGCTCTAAAATAGGATTGTTCTTATACTTGCATTGCTTTAATACATAATTACTATCACTCATTAATTCATTCATCCTTCTAGGGTTGGGCGTAATCTTGAAGCCAAAGATGCTGCTCGGGGTGCATTGAAATCACCATGGTGGACTTTGGGTTGTAGATATCATGTACGAACCCTCTCTCATTGTTTTGATTCTGTTTCTATACTCTTAGCAAATAGTTACGAATAATGTCAATAGTGTTTCTAAATGATCAGGAAGTTGCTGAGATTGCACAATGGGACGATGAGCAAATTGAGTATATAAAAGAGAGAGTGACTGAAGAGGGAAGCTCGAAGATTTGAAGAAGGGGAAACCACCAGAACAGGTAGGCTGCTCCTGAGTTTCTTGCCTGATATGCAGTCATTAAGCTTTATGAAAACTTGAAGTGCTTGGTAAATGCAGGTGGCACTTGACGAGGCTGCTTTTTTGCTGGACTTGGCCTCGGTTGAAGGGAACTGGACGAGGTTGTTGATCGTGTTGCTGAATGTTATGTTGAGGCTGGACTTCATGAGGTCGCGAAGTTTGTACTCTACAAAGAGTGAAGTTTTGATGATTCAAATATAGGTACACTAAAATTTCATATTCTTTCAGCAATATGAGAGAAAAGCAAATATTGCCGCATTTTCATCTGGCATTAGGTCTCACATTCTGGTATTGTTGTCTTCTCATTTTGGATCTGATAACGAGTTTTCTCAGATATGAAAAACTAAATAAGGTGTATGATAAAATTTTCTTTATCCATTATGTTCACAGATTTAGAAATTTTACATGGTATCAATTGTTTGATTCTCTCCTCTGATTGTTTCTTTGCGTGGAGTTCACTGTTTCCTACCCCATCTAAAACAGAAAGGAAGATGACTATATCTTCTGAAACAAAAGAAAATTAGAGGAAGAAGATGACAATAACCTCTATGATTATAGAGACATTTTAAGTGATTTGGACAGGTTCTAGCATGATTAGAACTCGATTCAAATATGAACAGGTGCGCGGCCTTGTGTAACATATAGTCGCAAAATGAAGACCTGGAGTTCCAAGATGTTTAGATTTAGCTTTAGTTTACATCGATATGAAAGAACCTTTACTTAAAATTTTATTCATATTACAAAAGATATAAAGAAATTGAGGTGTACATATTTATCTTAGCAAAAGTACATGATGGTTATCAGTTGGATTGAACACACACCAATCAATAATACAACATGATGTAGGCAGGGGAAGCAAAAAATTCACAAATCTGATTGAGATGAACTGAAGAGAATGGAGGTATAAACCCCAAGAGTGAGATAAAAGAAAAGAAAAGAAACTATTAAAGTGAAAAAAAGAAAGAAACTCTATAAATAAAAAGGAAGGAACAGGCTCTAACAATAACAAATCGATCAAAGGCCAAAAACTGTGTGGTTAGGTTTGTTGCTAGGCTGAACTCAGGGGGAGCTATGTATCTTGTGCATATAAATCTAGGGTTTGAACTTTGAAAACTTAGGGCTTTTGGTACGTCGCATTTCAGACACCAGATGGAATGCTCTGAGCAGTTTCAGCTCTTATATATCCGAATTTTTTTTGATTGATATCAGGTAATCAAATAAGTTCTTCATTCATTCATTGAATGATAAATGATTACGAGCGAAAGGAGATACTACTTTCAGAGCAGTAAGCATACAAATCTAGGGTTTCCCAACTTGATCTAACGAGGTGATAACTAAAAAAATTTCAGCTAATTACTTGCCTGCATGCTTTCTTTCTTGGAGAGAAGCTCTCAACATGAGCACAAGGGAGACTCTCTCCCCGAACGATAACTGTAACCGGACTTGAACCTGACCCGAACCACCGTGTCTTGGTTGGGCTGCAAGAGGAGCCTGCCTGCCAATGGTTCGGGTTTGGACCCAATAAGTGAACAATAGCCTCTTCGTTCCATATTGACTTTTTTATTTTAGCATATATTCCCTTCTATTTATTCAAATTTATATATTTCTACCTATTTTATGAATTTCCCCCCCTACGCGTACTTGAACTTTTAAGGTGTAGCGAGCATAGAACAGTTTGTAGTTAGTTAAAGAGACAAAAGGACAGGATGCCACTGCAGCTGAAATGAATGCTAATATCCATTATATCAAGCGCGTCGAATGCTAATATCTGTATATGATGTATTTCTAGTGTCAATGTAGAACAATGATAAAATTTTCTGCGATGTATGAGAGATTTCAAGTTCTAATCTTGTATGCACTAGTCTAACAATACATTCTTAAAATTTTCTCATAATAACTAGCAAACGTTGCCATTGCAATGCTATACACTATAGTAGTAGGTTATGACATCCTTGATCTCAAAAATGCATAAGCTAAAGATCCGGTTATAAGAACAAATCGGGGGACTAAACGCGAGGACTAAATGCGTAAGGGCAGTTTTGAAATTGGCACTGAACTGTTTCGGTAGGCCCCAGAGCCTTTCAGCAGTGGCCTGTTTGGTTTGCAAAAAAAATTACTAGAAAAAAGTAGCTGAGCTCAGCGAAACATCACCGTCAGAGAAAATTTGGTTTCACTGCAAAATCACCAAAATGGGCTGAAAAATCTGACTGTATCAAGTTTTCTCAAAGAAAACTGTTTTTGTGAGCCCAAGTGGCAGATTTCTCAAATTCGTTTTCTAGACAAACATGACCTAAGCTAAAGATCAGTTAGCAGAAGTCTAGCTTTGGCATAAACTCCGGATATCAGCTTGAAACTGAGAAGAAATCAGACAGCCCAAACATTGCATCCAGATCTGGAATAGATTTGAACTCGGGGTTTAAAGTCCCTTGTCTTATATAAACCAACTTGACAGCAAGCTTGGGTCCAGTTTATAAGTTAATATCAATGATCATATTATGAACTCAACACAAAGGTTCACACAGCCAAAGTAGAACCTAACAGCTCAATCTAAAGTAGCAGTATCAACCACTGTAGTGTACCATATCCCATACTACATTGGCACTCTAAATCATTCAATCTTTCCACGCAGACCAATATACCATACAAAGCCTCCAGTGCCATGCAAATACTGGATTGGTAATGGCTAAGGTCCCAACTGTCAATTTCTTAAGTAACGCCATTTATCAAGTGTGCAATGTAGTGCTATGATTATGTACTTTGATTTATCAGGGGTGATTTCATCACTTAAATTTCCACACACTTCAAATTTTAAGCTCTGCCAACCCTCTATAATTGATAAGCACAAACATAAAATGGCCATACTTAAGGTAAATTCATCTTTTATTTACAACTTTTAGCCACATAAATACTATTTCAAACTTCAAATATATGGATTGAAGTCATCTAGTACAGGCCTAGAAAGGCTTTACATATTGTAAGAGCAGGGGAACACTAGAGTAATGAAAATGAATAGAGGGGCATACGAAGACATCAACAAATCAAAGAAGTCAGGCATCCCTCAGTAAGCTTAAAAAACAAATTGGTGGTTGATTTTATATCAACAAATAACAGGACCCTTATAAAGACAAATAACAGTGTAATCACCAATGCACAGATGCCTATAGGACATCAAGGGAGCACAAATTTTAGACCTATGATTCCAAAACTTCATCTTTCCATGTAGAATTGTGATTAAAAACAACTGATAATGAAAATACTCAAATCACAGAGAATAAAAGAACTGACTTTAAATATAATCGAGTCGAGCAATGCATTTAGAAACAACGAAACAACCCTAAAATTGAAACACAAAAATTTAACATAACAGAATTATAAAGTCGCTTTATGGAAATAGCAAACCTAGACAGAAAATCGAGCAACGAAAATGCACCAACAACCAACCAACATTGAACGCCCCCTTTTCAACGGTAAGATTCTGGAACCTCGCGCGAGCGCCGCGACCACCGAACTTCTTGGGCTCGCAGCGCCTGGGATCGGCGACGAGCAGCGTCCGGTCATATCCGACGAGGATGTCCTTGATCTCCTTCTTGGCCTGCTCGTCGACGTACTTCTGGTAGAAGGCGACGAGGGCCTTGGCGATGCTCTGCCGGATGGCGTAGATCTGGGAGGTGTGGCCGCCGCCCCGCACGCGGATGCGCATGTCAACGCCGGCGAAGCGGTGGCGACCGAGGAGGAGGATGGGTTCGAACGCCTTGTAGCGGAGGATCTCGGGCTTCACAAGCTCGATCGGGACCCGTTCACCTTGATCAGCCCCGGCCCTTCTTGCAGTAGGTCACCGCCACCGCGTTCTTCTTCCGGCCGAAACACTGGACCGATTCGGTCGTCGTCGTAGCCGCTGCCATTCTTGTTTGCTCGGTGAAGATATGGCCCTAGCTCTAACCCTAACCCTAGATTTTGGCGGCGCGACGAGAGAGTGCTGAAAGACGGCGGAATGAATTTGGGTATATATAATGCTAGGGTTTTGGTATAGAATTAGGCCAGAAGTTGCGCATAATTAATCTTCATACTGGTCGGGTCGCGTCGCGTCGGGTCGGGTCCACGGCTAGTGGTGGGCGAGATCTTAAAGCGGCTACCGTGGGTGGATGTCTATTGGGCCGGCCCGAAGTCGGAAGCCAACCAGACTTAATGAAATAATTCAGAAAATAAATAAATAAATCATATTAGCAAAATAAAGAAATAAATAGGCTAAACTACATGAACTTTCAGTCAGTTTTCAAATAACTGCCACGTACTTTCGGAAACATAAAAAATCACTCATGAATTTCCAATAAAACTACTAACCGTTAGCTTAAAGTTAAGAAAACAATCATATGAATATTGTTTAATATTTTTAGCTCTTTCTTAATGTCGGGTTAATAGATGGTAGTTTTCTGATAATTATAAGAAACATTTGTAACAGTTTATTGCATTTTCAAAAAAATACTTTTTAGGTTTTTTTTGAAGACCATCAAAATTATATAATAGTTTTATATGATTTAGGAAAAAAGCAAAAACTCAGTGGAATAATCTAGCAAAAATAGACTCGGTGGATGGAATATGCGATGGTTGTCTATTTCTTTCTTGCCAAACAAATTTTATTTTTCTTGGCGGGTTTGGAATCACCCAATACAACGCACACAGGGCTTCGCAAACACAACCGCGTAACTGAACCAAGGAGAAGACTGAACATGAAACTACGCCACCTAGTTTAACAGTGGAGAGCATAAGGATGGTCCTTTGTTCTTGGCAATTGTTTGGAGAGTGAGGAAGCTGAAGATGACCGGGGTGGAGGTGAGATTACTGCGTCCGATTCAGCCTTTACACTTGAGGAAACACTCGCAGTTCTGCTACCAGGTTCCTGACTGTGCGTTGCCAGCTCTCCAGTCTTCACGTCCTTAAAATCACAGATCACAAGGGAGGAACACCAATCAGTAGTCGAACATAAGGACAGCATCACAGATCATAAATGAGGAACCTCAACATCACTATTTTTAAGCTTTATCCGCAACTCTAGTTTCAAATTTCATAGCAGTATATATTCAGAATCTAGCATGCATCCATGGTAACTCCTCTAGAATGTTATCTTCAGAATTTTTCAGAAAAATGAGTTCCAAGTTCCCACTTTTAATAAGTCAATTGAGCGAGACAGATGAAAGGCTCTAATCTAAACTGAGTCCTAAGTTTTAAGAATGCAAAAATCCTCAGAGAAAATGTGATTGTTGTGCTGTTCAACCTTCAGATAAAAGAGATGCAGCCGAAAGGTTCAGCAAACAAGCTAAAAAAACTGAATATTTTTTAAAATACAGTGTTTTATGCAAGAACCAGAATCTATACCATATACCTCTTTGGAAGAATGATAATCTGCTTTTGCTATCCCCCCCGTGCTCCAATTTCATCATATTTTCTTTTTGTGGTCGAGCCCGTTGCTTCAATTTGTATTTGCGCCTACAAGAGAAAACTGAGTAAACTTGTGGGAAAGACTAGATGAACAAGAGCATACAATAAAAAAAATTAACATGATAGAAATGCCATAACCAAAAAGTATTCTAAGCTTTAGACATCAATCAATCTTTCATAGTAGCAAATTAAAACTGTTTCACTTGACGATTGTGTTGCAGCACCAACCGGCTTACACGGCTCCTAGTTGGTTGTATCCTATATCTGTTCAGAGGATCTGTTCGGAGGCCATGTTTGGCCATCAAGAAGAACAGACTGTGTTATTAGTAAAACCCCAATAAAGCAGAAAATTAAATAAAACCCCTACCAACTATAAAATAAATTAAAATTGATCATACTAACTTATTTTATGCTCCTCTATCCTTTTCTCCTAGTCAAATAATCCATATTAATCATATGGATTGTGGAGGTAACCTCAAGCGCCTTACAATCAATTGGATGACATGAGAGCTCATAAGGTAGCAGGACTGCAAATGAGATTTCTTCTTACCAATAAAATGTATAGGGCTTCAAGTTTGAGGCTCTGTTCTTACCCTCATGCACACACAATAAAAGGAGGAGGTGTTTTGGGAGTGTGTGTGTGTGTGTGTGGCGGGTGGCGGTGGGGGACTCCAAATGGATTCAAACGTTCAGATGGATATGGAGAAGTCAGATAGGGACATGTTGTGCAACTATTGAAGGTGCCAGAGCAAAATTGTTGGCGCGCTGAATTTATCGTTTAAAAACAGTTTGTCACATGTCAGCTCGACTCTAATTAGTTCTTGACACTGAGTAGTTTATGTTATTTATTTTTGCATCTTATTTTGAATACATCACCTCAAAGTTCTATATCAAGCTGGAGGCCCCTCTCCTCTCTCTAAAAGGTGGCATGCAAATTTTGATCTATAAGCTTCAATAATTTTCTGAGAGAACATATATATACTTTAATCTTTAATGAAAACATAGGTTTTGTTGAACAGTTCAATCAATCTCTTGGCACATTGACCAAAGAATTCCTTGTGAAAGGTTCGTCAGGCATGGTTGAGTCATTTGCGTGAGAACGAAGATTTGGCATAAGCAAAAGCAAGGATACACATTGACCAGGCTTAAACACAGAGCCTACTTGTTGACCATAGGTTTTGTTGACAGTTCAATCAATCTTTTGGCACATTGGGCAAAGAATTCAAGGATTTGAAGGCCAAGCCCGTGTGGTGGAGGGTTCAGCCAGGCATGGTGGAGTCGTTTGTGTGAGATCGAAGATTTGGCATAAGCAAAGCAAGGATACACTTCAACCAGGCTTAAACACACAGAATACTTGTGAAGAAATTAAAAATGCAGAGAGTAAACTACTGGTTGGAAACTTATGGTGTAGTTGGGTTAACCAAAAAACATCACTTCCACACCATCCAATCAGAGACCTTGCCCCTACATTTCCTGTCTTGTAAATTAGTTTCATGAACTCCTAGCATTTCAATAAAGAGATAACAAGGGAAAACACAAAAGAATGAATCAAACAGATGAGAAGTTCAAGGAAGCATGAAACTCTCATGCCATTCAGAAACACACAGTAGCATTGTGGCAATGTGACCTTTGTATTCACTATTAGATGTCATCAACTCATGATGGATTAACCGATTGAATCTCATGATGACGTTTGGAGTCTTTGGACAATTAGACGTTGATGGAGATTTTCGATAAGGTACATAAGAAGATGCTGAAAAAAAGAAACAATGGTGTTGCAGTGATGTCTAGAAAAGGCAAGGAAAATAATAATTTGAGAATGAACAAAAACATTTTATATATATCTTCTGATGCGAAAGAATGACATTCAGTTTCAGCAATAAAAGAATTCGGCTTCAATATAAAAAAATTAAAAATCAAAGAAGTTTGTGCTGAACTTGTTTTAACATTGTATAGATGATGTCAAATATTGTTCTCTACATGTCATAGACATATACACTGATGTCTTGTCTGAACATAATCTCTACTACCTATAACCACAGCTCTTTTGATTAGAATGTTAATTTGTTAGTGATTCACATTCATATGATGTCCAAAACAAATCTAACTATACATTTACAAATCTTTGACTAAACTTAAAATCTAGCTATATAGTTACATCTCTGTCTCAAAAAAGAAGTTTGAAATTAAAAGAATAAAAGCATTTATTAGGGATCTCATCTCAAAAGAAATTTGAGATAAAAGAGACAATTTATTAGAGAGAGAAAGCATGATACTTATCCCAAAAAAGAAGATGAAATTCTTCATTTTCCATTCAAGATTGGAGTTCTCTAGAATTTGAGCAAAAAGCCTATGAAGAAAAGTTTTTAAAAAAAAAAAATCTTTGGTAAATTTTATTTTACATCAGTTTTATTTTGTTGCACGTGCCAAAAATCTAGTTTGTCATACATAGCGCAGAAGTAACATCCTAAGTTTAACATTAACCAAATATTTTGTTAATAAGGTAACCTATTTATAATAAGTGTAATCGTCATAAATTACTTTCTCCTTTCGCAAGGTTGATTTGTATCGTCATTTTCCTCCTGGTAAATCACAGGCAGACCTGAAAGGTCACAGGCCAATGGGTTCGTGCTAAAGAACTTCAAATTGGAAACCAACCACTATAATGTCATTGTTCAAGGATAGCCATATAAAGAGAGAATACAAAGTAAAAAAACATTATAGAAACAGTAAAGAGAATTTCTATACAAACATAGCAACATATGTAGCGATGTCAGCATACAAAGGCCAAAACTTGGCCATTCCATATGAAATACAAAGATGTCTGGGCAAGATTTTCAAATTCATAGTTCTTGCAAAGGTCTGCCACATATTTTCTGTTTGCAACTCTAAATACTCAAAATATTTGAGGTTATTTGAAAAATCCTATTGACCCAAAAGGTGATGGTCCGTCTTTTTCATTCTTGGTTTGTCTGACTCTCCATTATCTCATGCATTGGAAGTAATACTCAAGCCTTTATCGTGAATTCACCTGCACACAGATGTGATAAATCCTAGTTTGAGAAGTTGGTGAAATTTTTAGGTTCATTGAGCCAGAGGATATCTGTTGTTCTTGGTAGTCATGCCCTTGACAAAGGACTTCATAGAGGATGCACAGTCTTTAGCCATTTTTGTATACTCATTATTACCTGCATGCTAAAGGCCTTTTGGGATAATGTCGCGGTGATGTTAGTTTGACTTTGTCCCACTAAGCATATTCTCAGTAAGCCATATATATATGGAAGATGCTAATATGAGCATCTATGTTTTTCAAATTTTAACTCATCTCCAAATTATATCTTTAAAAGTGTGTTGTTTCCAGTGAAAAGTGCAAGTGTGCAACAAGGCCTTCATCTACTGTTGTCATTCAGGGATACAATCCCAAGATGTGCTGAATGGTTCTACTATCTGGTCATCGGTTATATATATTTCTAGACATATACATATTTTAAGGATATATCCTGGTTCTTTTATCTTCCTTGTTCTCAATGCTATCCTAGTTGTGTCATTTCTGCAGATACCACGAGTTCATGTCAACTTCCTTTCTCCAACTAGATCTTGTAAAAACTAAGTTTTCCATTCTCAAGCCATTTCCAACTAAGCTAGAGGTTTGGCTGTTCCTTCTCTCTGATTTTTTGATATTCTTCTTTTTTTTTCCTGTACGATAGAGATAAAGGACAAAGAATGCTGGACCCAAGCAGGTTAGTCAGGAGTTAACATGTAATAGAAAATGTCAAAGTTGACAGGATCCACCTTGTTTACTCAAAAAAGCAATATCTGCTCAAAGGTCATGGTAAGATGTTACCTCATTTTGTAGAGCAGAAGCTGCAGAGCCGCGATGAGTAGGGTCTAGTGCAAGAAGCGTGGTTAGCAAACTCACGGAGGAAGCAGGCAGATCTCGAAAAGATTCTAAGATACTGGACTTGTAAAGTTGTGGAGGCCGAAAGTTTGTTGAAAGCTTCAACTTTCTGCAATAGTCCTCTGACGGGGATCCACACAACTTAAATATTCTATGGAGTTGTTCAACCTGAATGTAATGAAGAATAAGAACTACCAGAGAGCAAGATGCTAAACCGTCACATTAAACATATTCAAGTACAGACTTGATAGATTCATAACGATTCAAATAGTGGCAAGTCAAGCGTGTGCACAATTCAGCAATGCAAAACTACAACTGAAAATTTAATTTATGTAAATTAAAGACATAATTCAGGTCAAATGCTATGAGTAGAGAAGGATATAGAGGATATAAATTCTAGTTTGAACAAAAACAGAATTGAAAGAGAGGGATCCCATGAATGAAGTTCACCATAGGTGTCGTGCCCCTATTTTCATTTAGTTATATATGTTAAACAAATGAATAAGTATAAAAAAAGCTGGATCAAGTAGAAGTTCTAAATTTGGCAAGCACTTGACTAGGTGATCACCTTTCAACCAGGATTTTTTATTTCGTCAAAATTTCATTGTTGTTTTGTGTAATTGGTTTGCAGAAAAACACGAACTATAGAACTTGATGTGTACAAAATTATCTTGTTGTTTTATGCATATTTTATTAAATCTGATGAAGAAACAGCTTATAGTTAAAGGATTTATAGAAGGAAAAATGAATACCGAATGGACCACATATTCTGTAGAAATAATGAACTGGCTACAATTTGTTAGGATAAGCTTCATGTAGCTTGTTACAAACTTATATAAACTACTAAGGTTATTATTATTATTTTTTGTGTGAGAGGAGTTTTTTTTTTTTTTTTTTGGTTGTTTGGGGGGTGGGGGGTTTTGCTGCACCTCAGTCCTGCCAGGCATAATTGGCCGCCCAACAAACATTTCAGCCAAGAGACATCCTGCACTCCAAAGATCAACACAACTCCATAATCTGTGGCACCTAGTAACAGTTCAGGTGCCCTGTACCAGTGTCACAACTCTACTTGTGAGCGGACGCTTTTTATCAGGATTAAAATAATTTGCAAGGCCAAAATCACCTATTCTCAACATTCCATGTCTATCTATCAACAGATTGGATCCCTTGATGTCTCGATGTAAGATTCCATCTCATGACAGTGCTGTAGACCAGACAACAACTGATGCATGTAACTCTTGACCTGCATAAAGGCTTATGTGCTTAAGAACAGCTAAAAATTGAGGAATGTTTCCTCAGGATCCAAACTCGAAGTTGCTAAGAAGAACATAAGCGCGAAAATAATTCTGAAATAAAACATAGAATTAAGTGTGCAAGAAAAACTTAAAGATGAAAGCCAAGTCACGTGGATAGACTAGAGAATGTAATAAGTTGGAGATAATAATATCATGACTTGTAAATAATAAGTTGGAGATAATAATATCATGACTTGTAAACAATAAATCTGGCCAAATAAAACGAAATATTATGAATGTTTACCAGAGAAAATCAAGGTTGTGATTACACTTTATGACAAAAGCTTTAGAATATAAGGAGGACCTGAGGTTCAGTGAGTCTCCCATCAGGGGAGAGATAACTCTCGCCAATCCGTCTGCATAAATTCAAAACCCAAGTATGGGGCTGTTTTGTATTCTTGATGTGGCGAGCCCTTCAAGCTTCAAAACGTTGGGATGATCTAGCTTCTGCAGGATCAGAAATTCTCTGGCCATAAATCTCACTCTCTCAGATTCTGATGTGTCAAATCTAACCTTCTTCAAAAACAACTAGCTTTCCGGTGTCCTTGTCACAGGCTTTGTACACATTGCTGCAAGTCCCCTGGCCTACCTTCAGCATCATGAGCTCAACCTTCAGATGGAATTCAGATGTAATCAAAGCTGTATGAACAAATTTCTTCCAAAAACAAATTACATTCGAAAGAAATGAAAGAAATCATAACATACATCGTATAAAAGTCTTCGATTGTGCACATGTATTACTGGATTGTACTCATTTAGAAATGACTCGAGTCCAAGATACACTTGAATGAAAAAACTAGGTCCCAATTAGCAGTATTATCAGGTTCTTATCATGTCCTCATCAAATCAGGTTGGCTGCAAAGCATAATTATAACCAAGACGGTCCGAAGGAAGGATTGAGTGAAATACTGTGACCAGATGTTGAATTTACATCAATCTGTAAGAAATTTGTGAATGTACAAATTTCTTCAAATTCCCTGACTGAACCAAGTACGAGCCACAGTATAGTTTGCTATAGAATGGTGACTCACTAAGAAGCCTTCCTTATCTGTCATGCAGTCTGGGAAAGCCCTTCAAACTTCAAAGTTTCTTTAAACTATGAAAAGCCTAAATAACTGTGGCTTTTTATGGGGTCAAGCAGGGCTGTGTTACACGTTACATTTTGTCAAGGCTGTTGAGAATAAGTAGAAAAATTAGCAGACGAAATGAAAATATGATATATGTCCTATGAACACTGTAGCCTACCCCAAATAGGAATGAGTGGATGGAGGTAATACGACAAGATATAGAGGCTAAAGGTCTTAGTGAAGGCATATTGTTCGATAGGAATGAGTAGAGAAAGCTGATCCATGTGCCCGATTCGGCGTAATTCTCTTTGGTTCATGTAAGCCTACCCCAAATACTTGAGACAAATGGCTTAGTTGTTTTGTTGTTGTTGTTGTTGTCCTATGAACACTTTGAATGCTGGAGACAGCACCGCAATTCACGATGCCGAGGGTAGCAGTGAGGAGCAGCAACACGGAGAGAAGAAACTATGAAGAGGGTAGCCACTATGAGGAGCAGTCTGGTGTGAATAACTTGTCCATTTTCGAGTTTCCAATCAATTTCTTTCACCCTTGTTTTGAGAGTGGATACTGGAACAGCATTGTTCTCGACTAACTTAGATACAAAATATCTGGTTCACGCGAGAGACCTGCTGTGCAAGTCTCGATGGGAAGTGTATTAAGAATTATGAGGCATAACATTATGAGGTAACTGATGAAAAAGTAGATTGAGAAAACTTGGTCATCCTCTAGGAAATCACATATTATCAAGATACCAAAATGGATTTTTGAATTTGCATTCAAGAGGTCTGAAAGTCTTGTGGATGCAAATGATATGGCACTAGCAGGTGAAGAAAAAATAATGAGGCAAGGAAAATAAAGCCGGATCTAGGCAAAGCAGCAGGTGTTGGATGTGAATAACTGGCCCATTTTTTAGCTTCCAATCATTTTCCTTCCTCACTCTTGTTATGGATGGATATTGAAGCAGCATTGTTCTCGACTACTTACATATGAGATTTCTGATTCAGTCGAGAGTCCTGCTGAGCAAGTCTCAATGGAAATTGTATAAGAATTATGAGGCATAAAATTATGAGGTAACCAATGACAAAGTAGATTATCAAAATAAACCAATGAAAGAGTTGATGTGAAACGGGACCCTATGGTGTGGTTAATCGGTGATAAACTTGAACTCCGCAATGTTTCATCAAAAATATGATCTTCGGTAGGAAAACATTTAAAATCAGTAATGTTATACGATAGATTTAATAAATCATTGCAAGTGTAATCTCTCGATAATTCTAATCTCATGAAAATCAACACAATACTCAGTGTTAATTTGAAATAGTCCTAATCTCAATATCGTAAATCACAAGCTTTACACAGAATCACTCAGCCTCGCAGTTATGCTGGACAACATAAAGTATAAGATAAAATTTTAGAGATAAACAGTGATGTTATCTAACAAATAATCTGACTGATGAATTCCTGAGGTAAATTGTTACTCTGCTGATTTATTTTTATTTTTTTTTGATATGTTGATTGAACTTGTACTGGCTCTGAAGTCACTGTTTGTGTTGATGTTTGAAGGTTGTCGATAGGAGATTGGTCATCGGTGGCTAATCTTTACGGTAATAGTAGTTCCAGAAGCAGGCGGCAACAATCGACGACGAGAACTACAGTAGTTGATGGCAGGGAACAATCCACGATTGTTGTTGTTCAACAGCTATTGAAGATGGTCTCCTGTTGGTCGACTACAAACTGAGGGCAGCAACAGCTTGGACGAAAGCCATACGAAGGCGAGTTAGCTGTTGGTCGGCTATAAGCACGGGAGGGCAAAAGAGATTGATGATGATGTTGTTATTGACGGTGGAGATGGAGATGAGGAGTGTTGCAGGCGGCTGAGGGCAAGGACGTTGGGTTTGCTGGTGGTTCTTCGACGCGACCTGGGGGCAGGCGGTAGTGCAGGCGGCGCTCGGCCTGACTCGAGCACAGCAAAGGCGTTGGGTTCTCTGTTGCAGAGAGAAGAGAGGAAAGAGGAAGGGGTGGGGGCCACAGGCTGGTTTGTAAAACAAATTTTATTTTTTGTAATTTTGGGTTTCCTTTTTGGGGACGGCTAAGATAGGATTTGGGATGTGATTGGATTCTAAATTGAGATTAGAGACCATATTTTTTGAGATAAGAAAGAGATAATTAGAATAGGGCTAGCAATTTGAAAGAGGGGATAACTAGATTTAATATTTCATACCCAAACTATTGAACTGAATTTCACACCAAAATTCATAAAAAGATATTTTCATTCAAAAACTCAATTTTTCATTAATTAATCTTCATTGTCTTTCAACTCTTATTGACTCTTGCTTTTATAGGCTTACAAAACTCCCACTCTTTCTACACAACCGATATAGGACTAAATAAGATAAAGCAAAGCTACTAAATAAAAGAAAAATGACTCGACTCGATAAAATAAAAAGTACATACTCCAATCAACAAGAACGAAAAAATTCGTGGAGCTTCTGGTGTCGTCGGACGTCCGCATCAAGAGTAGATTGAGAAAACTTCATCATCCTCTAGGAAATCACATATTATCGAGATGCCAAATGGATTTGAATTTGCATTCAAGATGTTTGAATGTGTGCGCATGCAAATGCTATGGCACTGAAAAAGTAACAAGGCAAGGGAATAAAACCGGCTCTAGGATGAATTACAAAACCAGTCAGTTCTGATGAAAGTTAACTTTTAGATCAAAACAGCATAAGGTGAATTACAGAACTAAACATTTAGACTGACATCTTATAATTTGCATCAAATGTTCATGAATATCAAAACACTAAACGAAAAAACATAAAAAAAATCAAATAACCGCAAACCATCCGTTCGCTGCATAAAGTGATTGGAAACAGAGAGAACAGGAAAGCAAAACGAAGGAGAACAAATATAGTTTTTCATTGTATGCTACTTTCTTCAAGTGGGAAAATTTTTCTGAAGAAGTCATGTTTGGTTCATTTTAACAAAATCCAGTTATTTTTGGAATTCCAAATTGAGAACCATAGGATTTTCAAGTCCAACTCACGTTATTTGGTTACTTGTAATTGAGACATTAAATTTGATTGATGTTCAATTCCTGCTGTTTGGTTAATGTATTTGGAAGCCAGTCGCCTGAATTTTGTACCAGAAACCACTGATCAATAGCCAAACAAGTGGATAATCAGCTTGGAAAGCCAATCTTGGTATTTGGAAGCCAGTTATATTATTATTCCAAGTCATGTGATGGCATGTGACCTCTTTTAGAAATCCTGGAAGTGGAACTCATACATTTTTTTTTTGTGAAATCCAACTCGATAGAAAATTTTTGTCAAAACAAAATAAGTAGAAATTCATATTTTGCAAGCATAGATGTAACTGGAGTTCAACTAACTATAACAAGCCACCATTTTTTCTCTCAAATCTGATACTTCTGATTTCAATTTCAGAAAACCAGACAAGCTTTTCAATCAAAGTCAGGTAAATAAAAAAGCATGTCCAGAAAATGAATCTAGATGAAAGTAGAATGCTGACATAGAAGAATATCAAAAGGCTAAAATAGATGATTACAAATGAGTGGATCCCTAAGAAGCTGAGAAGTAGTTCTACTTGAGGTAAGTGAGGAAGAATGGGTTCAGATGGTTTAGTCTCTAGGATGAGTGCATGGGGGCGACAAGTACTTCAGATAGATGTAGAGGAACATGGATTGAGACACTAAAAGAGGTTATGACAGTTGTTATTTTAACAAGCAGATGGCCCAACAAAGCTAAAGGAGAAAAAAGCTCATGCAGCGAAGCCAAAATTTTAGGAAATAAGGCTTTGAACAAGCAGATGACCCCACAAAGAGGAGAAAAAAGATTCCTAGCAGCGAAGCCAAAAATAATAACTAGGATTGCCTATAATTCTTTATTTTTGCATTCATTTCTTTTAAGTATGAAACAGCACACAAGTAATTCTTCTCAACTCCCTGTCTTTTGCTTCTCTTTCATTCGAAGCAAACACAACGGAAATTGAGACACCCAAAAGTGAGGTAATTATATCAACATGCAACAGTGCAATTTAGCCATCTAAATTCTCAGCAATCCAAAACAGAGGAACATAATGAGATGATTGAAACATCTAAAGACCTATGTAGCTCGGACATTCCTATCATGGAGTCGTGTCGTATCTGAAACGTGTCTGACACATGTGTCGGACACGCGTGTCAGGTGTATTTTTAAGAAGCCATCACGTATCCGCGTGTCGTGTCCATTTAATGTTGTCGTGTCCGTACAACATAGCTAAAGACAATGTATATTGCTTGATCTACTGATACAAATACACAAACAACTTATTTTGCCCAAAAAAACTAACAGAAGAAATTACTACACCAACCTAACTAACTTTTGCCTCGTAAATTTGCATCACTACTTCATGACAAAAGAATCGCAAAATATCTCTAAAAGCATAAGAGCAAAAAATGAAGCACAACATTACACAATGATTGAACAAAATTGTATTGCAAAACACTTCAATAATTTCAAAAGTGCCATCTGCAATCCCCTTCATCCTTAAGAGTTCTTTAAAAAAAATCACCTCTCTCAAAAAGGAAAGGGGGAATAA
>JAVJIF010015102.1:0-101498 GCA_038442645.1 Agave tequilana | reverse complement strand
AATGAAAATGTTTTACACTTTTGATACCAATTTGAAAACATAAACCAATCTTTTTGGTTAAACATTAAACTCATTTTGCAATAAAGATACCAAATAGAGTATTAAATTGTCATTATCCTCTATTTGAAAATGAAACATGTTATCAATTAAAAATAATTATCATAGGAGCGTATGATACCAAATAAAAATCAATATCATTTTTTTAAATTATTCATCATAAAGTGTGGGAGTAAAAAAAAAATACCAATCATAACCAAAATCAATTGAAAGGTAAAAACATGAATTTTCTCCCTCTTTATGAAAAACCAAACAAAACGATGCATAAGCTTTGTATAAGATACCAATTAAAAAATAATCAATTGAAATATAATTGTCATTTAAGGAATCAAGCTTAGCATAACCAAAATTTGTGCTTAAAGATATAGAGATATAGTAAGTACAAATAAAACATATATATATATATATATATAATATATATATATATATATATATATATATATATATATATGTATGTATGTATGAAAAATGGAATACCAATCGAAAATTGATACTATTTGAAGTTTAAGCATGCATATATAAAAACTTATATGAGTATACAAAAAGAATGTCAATAGTGATACCAATTGAAAAGATACAATGATATCAATTGAAACTATAATGAGAATCAAGTGTATAACTTATACTTCCTACCACCCATTCATGCACATGTTTTAAATAGATTTTCAATAATAAGCATACAAGGCATGGTCGCCCAACCAACCGCCCTTAGATGGGTAGGAGTTTTCAAAAATAAGTTTGAAAATAGTTTTAAACAATTGAAAAACTCTACCATGTGAAGAATACGAACTAGTTATATGAAAAGATTTGAAAACTAGTACGAAATCTTTCAAGCAAGGAATAAGGCAAAAATATTTTCCATAAAACATGTAAGTCACATGAACATCTACACTCAAAATCTATAAAGCATATATCATACTCATGAAAACAAAATCATGAGAAAACAACAAGTAATATGAGTGTATAAGTTTTGTGAAAGACATAGTCATGGAGATAGTCAATTAAGCTCAATAAGAAATTCCTTAAAACATGAGAAACATGAAAATCTAATTTTCATCAAATTAATTTAATCTCAAGGCATATGTATGTTTTGTACAAACTAGAGTATACATACATATCCCTAAACACAATTGAGTCCATAATAAAGATTTTCATGAAAGGCAAAAAGACTCAAGGGGTATATATGTATATTTTAAGTTTTGACAAAATAGGCATATACATGAAGCTAAACATATAAACATGAAAAACATGTACAATATGGGAATACAAGTCAAATGCATGAATCATCAAAACTAGGCTATACTAGTACATCTAATGGGTACAAATGAGCGTTCAAGCACAAACATATAGAATAATCTATTTGTGGCTCACTAGTTGTACAAGTATATACCTAAGTTTTATGAAAACTAACATCTAGACATGTAATCAAAACATGAAGCATAGAAATTAAAACATGAAGTGCAAATGTTTAAACAAAACTCATATGATCATTATGTAAATACACATGCATTAGATCTAGGACATACACATTAGATAAACTAAAGTGAGAACACTAAATATAAATCCATATAAACATGGGTGTCTCAAATCCTAATCATGTATATCACTAATTTCAATATCATGGCATATAACATACTAATCATGAAACATCAAAACATGCTAAAATCAATGATATGAAAAGCATGTAAACATAATGGGAGTTAGAGATTGTTACCAAAACCATGAGGGAAACTCTCCATGTCTTCAAAACAAGGTGGTCCTCCCACCAAACTTCCCTTAAAAGTGATGCATCCAAATTGTCCTCTTTAAGCTCGGAACGCATCCACCTCAAGGCACCATCGCTCTCACGTCATGCGAGAGCCCACACCTGCATCAAATGAAACAGGAGTGGTCTTTGGTACCCAGACTCTTTTGGGTCCATGGAGGTTAGCTCATTTCCTAACCCAAACAAATTTATTTGCTAAATTTACATCATGTATCTTATCAAAACAAAATTTAATAAGGTGGCCCTTACGTCCACAATGTGTACAAGTGTACACATGAGCATACAAAGTGTCATGAGTGTGAACGTGAGGAGCATATGTATGTCGTGATTTGTGTGCATGCATATTTGGAACTTGTTTCTTTCGAAACAAAGATTCCAACCGTGAGTGGTTCATAGCACAATGGCTCAAAGTGGAGCCCAAACAATCCACACTCTTCTTACGCATACAAATATCATTTTCAATTACGGAATAAGAGGTGCATGCAATAGGTAAGATAGATGAAGAAGCTACACTAACATGACAAACATGTGTGTCTAAATCATTTTTCAAAGATTTATTTTCATTTAAGCAAACTTCTAAATCTTTTGAAATCAAATCAATTTTGTTTTTCAAAGAAACATTTTCTTTTAATACAAAATCAAGTTTTGAAGTTAAAATCTCATTTTTCTTCAAAACATCATTGCAATCATTTCTATTTTTCAAAATATCATTTTCTTTTAGGGCAAGTTCAAGTTTAGATTTCAATGAATCCCTTTCATTAGAAATCTCCACTTTCTCTTGCAAAACCAAATCTAGTTTTGAACACAAATCCTTATTTTCTTTGTTAAGTTCAAAACTCTTCTTTTTCAAAAGATTATATTTTTCTAATAATTTTTCACAAACAATTGAAAGTTCTTCATTTAATGCATTGGCATCAATATAATCATTATTAGAAGAACTAGCATCATCATCTAGTTGAGATTCCGAATATACCTCAAGGGAGTCATTCCCTTGGACCATGTAGCATCGTTGTTCGGATTCATCCTCACTAGATTCTTTCTCATTTGGATTGGCAATTGAAGCTCGAAGGAGGTCAACATGTTCCACACTGCAAAGGCGGAATCACAGTTAGAAACCATAAAAAGATATTCTTTATTTAAAGTGCTTCTAAGTGCCTCAATGGCTTGTGCATTGGCCTCTATGTTCTTGCTATTACCAAGATAGGATTTCTTGGTAGCGGTAAGGAAAACATGCAAGCCTAGAGTTTTTAGGTACATACTCATCCTAAATTTCCACATGTCATATTGGAGACATCAAACATGGGAGGAGTCAAGCAATCCATGAGTGTGTGTAAACAATATACGTGTGCAAATGCAAATGATAGATTAGTAACCAAGATCACACTCCTAGGTAGTTAAACCTAATATCAGGAGCGTAGGCTCTGATACCAATTGAAAGTACACTTAGAGGAGGTGAATAGGTGTACGGCTAATCTATGAACAATAATGCGAAAATTAAAAACTAAATGCAATACACTTAGTGTAACCAACGAGTGTAGCCGAATTCCCGGTGAAGGGCTCTGGACTAACTCCTCTTGATTCCTCTGAATAAGAGTTGAGGTGCTATATGAAGCTCTCGTGGTTAAACACAAGTGAGGCACATAAACAAACACAACCAAGCATATAAGTATGATATGACAATATGAATCAATGCAAGACACAATATAAAAGAGAGAGTTAGAAAAAGTGGACCAATCGCAAAAACATGGATATGTTTCGAGATTCGAGCACACAGCTCTACGTCCCCGTCTTCACACAGAAGGATTTTCACTATCTCGTCTACACAGGACTTCCACACAGGGAAACCTCCAATGAGAATTTGGGGCAAATACAACCGGGAGTACACAACTCCTCTCTCAACCGAATACAACCTCTCACAGAGGCGAGGCACAACCAACACAAAATCCACCTCACACAAGAGGGGTACGCACTTAGCTAACAAACACCAATCACCTCACACTGAGGGATTCCAACACAAACTCCACCTCTCACTAGAGGGAGCTAAACACAATCTCCACCTCTCACTAGAGAGAGCCAACCACAACTTTCACAATCACCTCACAATAGAGGAATACCATCAATCACCTCTCACTAGAGGGATATCACAATGAAGGAAGTTTACAACTTGGTGGTATCAACAATCACAAACTATCGCTTTCTCATAAAACAATGATCCTAATAGATAGGATAGATAGATAAGCTCAAGTGTGAGAAAACAAAGTGTTTTGAACAAAGAAAATCACTTGGCAAAAACTCCAAATAGATATAGAATTTTTAGACCAAAAACCAATTCCCAAAAGACTATTTTCTTTAAATTATCAAACACTTTAAAAACAAATAGAGAATAAGGATTTTGAACCGAAAAACTTTTGCTGAAAAACACTTAAGGAGTATAGAATTTTTCTCTCTAAAAATCTTAACTAAAACAGTCCATAAAACCCCCAATTTATAGGCCAAAAGAAAACTAGCCGTTGGGGTCTAGTCAGCAGCCTGGACGGCTGTAGGTCGACTGGCCCGGTCGACCGCCAATGGTCAAATTTCTGACCGTTGGGGCAGCGGTCGACCATGACCTGGAACAAAGAGCAGAGCTCTCTGCCGGTCGACCGACCCGGTCGACCGGGGCTTTCCAGAGAGCAGAAGCTCTCTGGCGGTTGACCGGGTCGGTCGATCGGCCCTCCAGCCAAACCTGGTGTGCACGTTTGTGCACGTCGGTCGACCGACTCCCAGCTCGGTCGATCGGTCCGATCGACCGGCAGAAGCCAGACAGAAACATATTTAGGGATTAAAAAGGTTGTCTTTTTAGCTTAAATAAAATCCCATAAAATCTCTAAAAATCCACAAAAATAAGTTCATATAATACATTTGATATAATACATTTGAAATACAAACATGTTTGAGAAAAAATCAAATCATGTTACAAACATTTTGAACCATTTTTGTGACTTAGAAATTTTGCCGAAAACCAAAATCCATATTTTTCAAAACTTGAATTTTTGAAATGAAAAATCGTTTTCTCCAAAACTCATCCAAATACAAAAACATGATATTTAAACAACTTGAAGCATGTTGTATATGGATATAATCCAATATACATGAAAGATAGTATATCTATGTTTTTGACATTAAATTCAAAAATAAGTTTTGTCTAAATACAAAACTCCAAATTCATGAAGTAAACTATCAAAATAAGTTTTTCTAATTATATGAAGTATAGATGTATATAGATCAAATCTAATATACATTAAACCATGTAAACTTATTTTGATTCTATCTATTCATGAAAACCAAGATCCGTTAAACCAAAAACCGAAACCAATAAACATGAAACGTGTGTGTGTTGTGAACTTGAGCATACCACACTATCTAATCTTTAACAATGGATCTAAATAATAAACTAAACAATGTATCGAAGTCTTCTTATAGAGCGCCATCTCCAAGTCTACTCGATCCAAACGTGATCCACCGAGCTTGACTCCAACGAGTGCTAGATATGAACTTCGACGCTCGGGCTCTTGAATCACCATGTGAAAGCTCCAAAACACCTTTGTTGAAGCTAATCACCTACTAATATCTTGGTTAAGTATCTGAAGCTAAACATCACAAGATTATTAGTAAACTATAACTTCATGAGTTAATCATCATCAAAACTAGAGTGGAAGGCCTCTGGGCCAACAGCATGAACTTTCATGTCCTAAAACTCCACAACAAAATGGAGTCGTCGAAAGGAAGAATAGCACTCTCAAGAGATGACTAGGACAATGATTAATGAATCCGGACTCCTTCAATATCTATGAGCCGAGGCCGTACACTTCATATTACACATCAAATAAAATTTGTTTTATAAAAATACTTCTGAAAGTCCTTTTGAGATTTACTATTTGAGAAAACTAAATGTTTCATATTTTAGAGTTTTTGGTTGTAAATGATTTATTTTGAACACTAAGGACAATTTAGGTAAATTTGATGTTGTCTTATGAAGCTATATTTGTTAGATATTCAAATACTAGTAAGGCATATAGGGTCTTTCATAGGTCAACTTTGACTATTGAAATGTTTATGCATATTAAGTTTGAGTAATCTAATGCTCTTGTGAAGAATATTGTACAGATTGATTCCTTAGGTGAAGACTTGAAAAATATAACTTTGAAGGACTCACCATTGTAAGAAAATAATAAGCCAAAGGATGATGAACATAGTGAAGCTCAAGATATTAAAGTGGAGCAAATTCAACCACTTCTGAAGTATTAGAGATACGCAACAAGTCATCCCAAAGACCTCATCTTAGATAATGTATCCAAAGGGGTAACTACTCGCTCTAAACTTCTAGATATTTGTGGTCATGTTGCATTCTTATCACACATTGAGTCCAAGAATATTCTCGAGGTCGATGGTGACTCATATTGGTTACTTACAATGCAAGAAAAGTACAATCAATATGAGCGTAATTAAGTTTGGCACCTTAGTTCTTGGCCCCATGATAGGTCAACTTTTGTCACTAAATGGACCTTTAGGGATAACTTGGATGAGTCAAAAAATGTTATAAGGAACAAAGTTAGGCTAGTGGCCTATAATTACATCCAAATTGAAGGCATCAATTTTGAGAAAACCTTTGTACCTATGGTACAGCTTGAAGCCATACAGATGACCCTTGCATTTGCCTCTTTTAAGGATTTCAAGTTTTTTATTCAAATGGATGCTAAAAGTGCATTTTTGAATGGTCCATGAAGAGGAGATGTATGTTGAACACCCCCCCTCCAGTTTGTTAATCTTACATATCCGATTTTGTTCAAACTTGAAAAGGCATTTTATGGTTTAAAATAAGCTCCAAGAGCTTGGTATGAAAGACTTAGTTGTTTTCTTGTTAAAAATAGTTTTATTAAAGAAAAAGTTGATACCATCTTGTCTATTAAGTATGTAGATAATGATATCTTGATAGTGCAAATATATGTTGATGATATCATTTTAGATTTACCAATGAAAAGTTTTATAAGAATTTTGAAGCATGCATGAAGAAAGAGATCGAAATGAGTATGATGGGAGAGCTCAACTATTTTCTTTGACTCCAAATCAAGAAAAGGAGTGATGGTATCTTCGTTAATCAATCCAAGTATACAAGTGAGCTTATCAAGAAATTTGGGCTAGAAGATTCGAAGATTAGCAAAACTCTCATGGCTCCCACAACCAAGCTTGACAAAGATAAACAAGGTAAAAATGTTGACATAAATTCAATCGTAGCATAATTGGTAGTTTGCTTTACTTGATGGCAAGTAGGTCGGACATTATGTTTAGTGTATGTTTGTGTGTTAGGCTTCAATCTTGTCCTAAAGAGTCTCATGTAATTGCGATAAACGCATTATTAGACATCTTAAGGGCACTATTGAAATGAGCTTGTGGTATTCGAAGAATGGACAATTCTTTATGACGAGTTACTCGAATGCCGACTATACCGGTTGTAAAGTGGATAGAAAGAGCGGGTTGTCAATTTCTTGAAAATTGCCTCATTTTGTGATCTTTCAAGAAACAAAATTTCGTAACTCTCTCTACCGCCGAAGCGGAGTATGTTGCGGCCGGAGATTGTTGTGCATAAGTCCTTTAGATGAAACATACTCTTCTTGATTATGATTTGCATTATGATCACATTAAAATATTTTGTGATGATATTAGTATTATTCATATGATCAAGAAAGCAAATCAGCATAATAAGACCAAACATATAGAGATTTGATATCACTTTCTTAGAGACCATTATGAGAAAAGAGATATTGAAAGTGACTATATTTTTATTGATTTTCAATTGGCGAACATTTTTACTAAACTTCTTGACTACAATAAATTCTCTTTTATTTGTTGTGAATTAAATGTTTGAATGATGGATACATGATATTTTAAGTTTGTGAGTTTCCTTATCTTTATGAGTTTACATCACTTTTCATACAAAAAGTTCAAAAGGGATGAGTTCTTTTTTTCAATTGGTATCATATAAATTTCAAGTGATCTAGTTTCAATTTCTATCAATTGGTATTTGGATTTTAAAAGTTGGAATCCCTCTTTTTGATATTTTGCAAAAAAGGGGAGAAGTATTTTGAGTTATTAGTTTGAGATTGATAAGAATTTTGAGTTATATATTTAAGACTTACATGCAGTTACCTCTTATCCATTCTTATGATTGTATGCAATGTTTAATTATTAGATTATTGGTATCTTATTGTTCTTGCATACTTATTTTTGGTGATTGATGGCATGGAAGGAGGTTGACTCGTTTATACATAATGTTCTATATTGCCAAATTTATATTTATATGCATGTGACTTGCTTATTATTGTTATATCTTTTAGTCATGTATGATTGAACTTGATATATAAGCATAATTTTAGGGGAAACTTTTCAAGCTCTTCATCTTATTTATTTTAAAATAACTCATGTGTCTTGTTGTCATCAAAAAGAGGGAGATTGTTGGCCTAAGGGTACGATCCCCAATTTTGTTTTGATGATTACAAACTATATGTAGTTATAAGGTACTAATCAAATTCTAGTGTTTAAGTTTACATGGTTCAAGAGAAAAGAATTAGCTTCATTCTTCCTCAAAGGAAGGTTTTGAAGTGATCAAGTTGATTCATGGAGGGGACTTAAGCTCGGATGATTAAAGCGTGAAATGCGGAGAAGCCTCTTGATAAAGACTTGTAGAGAGTAAACCTTTTGTAAGAAATTAAAATTTTTAAGTTTAGGTGATGAATTGATGCTCAAGATTCACACACGCTTGCACAAGATACCTTATACAAGTTTTATACAAAAATTGTTTTAAAAATATTTCAAAAATCTTATATTTTTTGTCTTTGACTTTCGACACTCAATAGAGCTTTCGACAGCTCATTAGAGTTATCGTCAGGTCCTGAGAGGGGCTGTTGATAGGGTCTTATAGAGACTTATGTTCTTAATTTTTCAGAGTTGGCTGTCGACAACCCTCCTCGGCTGTCGATAGCTGATACGTGCTATATCATATAGCTGTCGATGGGCCTATTAGGTTGTCGATAGGTGAGCTCCTCAATGGCCAAGAATATGGTTGTTGCACACTGGATTGTTGACAGACTAATAAGACTGTCGACAGCTCTACAATGCCGTTTAGGCTTAAATTCAAATAAACGAGATTTTCTCTGTTCAAACTTTTTGTCTTATTCCCAAATTGGTATATTTCACTTATTAGGACTTTATCAGTATTTCAATGACTGGTTTAGAACTTTAATGATATTTACCTACTACCTATATATATGGGTCATTGTAGGAGAAGTTTTTTAACAAGTTTATATACAAGTTTTTGAAAACAAAAGTTTTAAAGAAAAATTAAGTTTTTGCTTTCAAGTTTCAATAACTCTCAATTTCAAATCATTCTCAGCAAGTTTTAAGCTCTCAAGTTCAATTTTCTCAACTGATTTTTCTCTCATAAATTTCTTGAGCTTCATTTCTCCACTCAAAACTCTAGGAAGTTGTAAAGAGAAAGTTTATGACCTTTATGCTTATCAAAAGCTTATAAACTTCATTTGCTTAGTGCTACCTCTTGTGTAGAGGATTGAAAGTTGGAGTTGTGTACTCCAAGTCTTATATAAACCTTATAGTTGTAGTACCTTTATGGTGATCCCTAGTGGATAGTGAAATCCTTCATGCGGTGAAGGCAGGGATCTAGAGCAAGTTTATTCGAACCTCAAAACAAACGACTTGTATTTGAAATTGTCTTATCTCTTATTCTTACTTCTATTTTCATTATTCTACTTGTGCTCGTACTTGCTATTCTTATTCTTTCTATCATATTGCTTTTGTGTTACTACATTGCTATTGATTGTTGGACTTTCAATTTTTTCTCATATAAGCAAGAAGACAATTGTGCACCTCAACTTTTATCTAGAGCAATTAAGAGGAGAAGTTCTAGAGCCATTGATTGAGAATCCGGCTTCACTTCTTATCTTAAGTTGACCGTTTGATTGTTTGCTTAAGTTATTGTATTCCGCATTAGATTAGCATTATCACATATTCACCCTCTCTAGGTGATTTTCATTTTGATGAGTTGAGTTTATTATCTCCACTAATCTTTATATATTTGGTAAAAAAAAATTCCTTGATTTGTGATTTCAAATTTTTACAAATCAAGTTTTCTATGTATCGAAGTTTGAAAAAAAAATCAATGAGTTTTGATTTTGTATAAAATTATTTTACTTTCATGAAAATGTTATTTATATGAATCATGTGCATTCACCTTATGTTTACTTGCTAATAGACTTTGTTCCTTGCATATCATTTATGAGCATGTTCATGCTATATAGATTTTGAGTAACAATTCTTATGTAATTACCATGTTTCATGAGATGTATATGAATGGTTTCATATTTGAAGAATTTTGAACTAGTTTTCAAAACTATTTGTTTTAATTCTTCATATGGTAGTGCTTTCAATCTATTCTCAAATGTTTTCAAATCATTATTTTTGAAAATATTTATCCTTTGTGGGAGGATTGTTGGGTGATCATACCTAGAATATGCTTAAATGACTATTCCTTTGATATGTGCATGTAGATTGGTGATTTCATTGAGTTATATACATGATTCACATAATATTTGACTTTTGTTATGTAATACCCCTCATGTATTTATATATGATTTTTATGTATGTGATAAATTTCTACATGTGTATATACGATTTGTATTATTTTATGTGGGCTTTGATAATAAATTCGTTATAGATTTCTATTGTTAGTAATAATTTACTTATTAGTTATTAACATGAGGATGTTAGTGACTATTATTATTGTCAGTATTATTATTATTGTTATCCATATTTGGTTATTTTATATTTGTTTGCATTTTAATCTCTATCTTAATCTAATCCTTTGAGCCCTAAACTAAGCCCACACTTATATTTCTTTTCCTTTCCTTGGGCCAAGCTAATCCTTTAACATATTTACCCGTTAACCCATATCCATTAGCCCATAAACCGTTACCTTATCTGAATCCTAACAACCCATTCATAAGTAGTAACAGACCTTGACATGTTATGTAATATCCCCTAACAAAGGATACTGTATTTCTATTCTTATAAATTATTTGAACTACTTATCATTATTATTATTGAATTATCTATTTTTGTACATGTGTATAAGTATATGTACATGTTATATTTATATACTATTATTGCCATTATTATTATCCTTATGTTATTATTGTTTATTTAATTATTATCATTTCTTTTATCCTCTCTTTTTTTATTTTTCCAAACCCTTGACCTTTTTCTTACAGAAAGAATAGATTAGACAATACTTGATCTGAAATTAAATACATATTATATATTTTTCTTTTGTGATGGAGTAGTTAAACATTTATTGGAGAAGGGAATTCAGGGAGTTAGAAAGTACTTGATTGCATGACAGAAGAATTTAGGCTGTGTCTGCCTAGTTTGGGACTTCCTTCCCTACAGCAGATTATGAATGAGGCTGTGCATGAACATGTGCATAAATCACGTGTGTTGTAATTAGGTGTATTCATGTAGGTGTATGTAGTGTGTGTTAGAATAATAATGTGTAATTATTTATATGTGTGCGTGGTGAATGTGGACGTGAGTGTTCATGCATGTGTAGTGGGTGGGTTTGCATGTTTATGTGTTAATGGTTGGTGTGTAATTTAATGTATGTAAATGTGTTTGTATGCATGGGTGTATGTTCATGTGTGAGTTGGGTTGCGTGTTGCAGCGTTTCGAACCTATTTGGTGAGATCCGGACCCATTCGTGCGATTCAAACCAGACAACAGGAAATCCGAACACGTTACGGGAGATTCGGAGTTGTGCTCGTTATGGACTCGACACATAGGCGATTCAAAGACCGCCCCATGGGATGATCCGTAGATCAGTGCCGGTTCGTGCAGTGAAGACAAGACGGCGATTCGATTCAGAAACCGCGTCATTTTATGTGAGTGTTTGCTCTTGTATCATTTTCTCTATTCACCGTTCTCAGCAGTGTTTATATATGTTTCTTGTATTATTACATGTGATCGTCTTCTTTATTTTTATCAGTTTGATTACCTGTATCACTCCATGTGATATCAGGGACCGTACATCTTATTTATTTAGATGAATTGAGAGATTATTATCATTTCATGTGTTGGTAGTTGTCACTGTTGACTTAGGCCTAGTATTGGATACCCTGTACTGTGACTTGATTTGATCTTCTGATCAGTTGACCTACGTTATATTTAAGGATAGAGGATATATATTAGGCATAGTATTTATTGACAGTTGTTGGTGATTATCCCGATTAGAATTCCTATGGATATCAAGAAAGTGTTAGATATGACATGGCTTTACCAGTATACTAATTTACTGATACTTGGATTGACATTGACTTAGTTAGAATTGGAGTTGACCTGTGATATATTTTATATTGGATCTTGACCGGTTATAAAGGGAACTGATCTTGTTAGATTGTCATTATGTGTTATATGTATAGTTTACCTTTGAGATAGATATGTAGCATGAGCTTATTTTAGATTAATGAATCAAAGACCTCCGAGTTTTCGTAATTATATTGATTGAGTATTGATTATCTTATCGATGTTGGATACTAGATGTGCAGATGATCAAGATTTCTTATTGACTGAGGATGTTACTCTCCTTAGCTATGATCTTGATTATAGTTAGATGAATCTGGTTTTGAGGATGTTTCCATTCCTTACTTGTGATCTCGGTATCTGTTATATTAGTTGATTTTGACGATACCAATAGACTGCTATTTATTGTTGTTACTCAGTGATAGCAATAGAATTATTGTGAGAGCGAATTCATCGATATCAGTGATATTATATATTCAGAATTTGATAGCTTTTACTATTCGCTCTCTGTTATTGGTGACTTGAGGATCAGTGTCTAGACTTGTTCTGAATTATTCATGTTACTGAAAGTTACTGGAAAGGATTGTTTGACCGTAACACCATGTACAATCCTATTGTTCATCGTATACACGGTTACTGTTATCGTTCACTGTTACTGATATTGTTCACCGTGTATACGATTACTGATTGACTGTTACTGTACTGTTATCGTTACTGTCACCGCATCATCCCAGTGTTATAGGTAACATGAGTATTGATTGTTTTTACTGAATTCAATAATAAAGTAATTGAACAACTTACACCGGGATTGGGAAAATTGATTGAGGAGATAGCGTCTGTATTTTGGGTGGACCTAGGATACAGGTTGCGCAGCCGACTGAGGGTTCCACTGCAGGGTTCCTGGGGGATGACTGACATCCCATCTATACTGTTACTGTTTCACTGTTTTTACAGTGAGATTACTATTACTGTTACTGAGTACCTAGCGGTACGGCCTGGTTCAGCGCCAGGAAACTGAGGCCGTGGTCCCTGGTATGTACGGGACCCACCTAAAGCATGGATAATGTCTCCAACCAATAAGTTTCAATAACTTAGGACCCTGATTGACACATGTAGTAGGCGTAGTATGGGTTGCGTCTATTACAGGTGGCAATTGGTGTTCGCTGACATAATAAATGATAATGAACTGTTAATGTATTGTGACTGACCATAATCACCTGATTGTACATATTATCACTATGATAGACATATGATTGTAACCATGACCAAATTTATATACCAGATTAGTGATATTGGTAGGATACACATCTAGACATCAGTTATTTGTTTACAGTTGTTTTACTTGTCTTTTATATGCACACTTATTCATGTTATTGTTATTCAGTTGTTTATTTATCATGTTATTTAGTTTTCTTATGTTTGCAGTTATCTTGTTATTATTTTATGCACATTGTTTATATGCACGAGCAGTCCTCTTTAAACACACACTCATTAGGTCGCTTTCTGACGGCCCTGGATTTGCACGTTCAGATATTAAACGCTTTGTTTCTATTGTGTAGGTGTTCGATGAGACTGTACGCTTTGCGAGGAACTGGACGCTCTCCCTTTTGATTCTGGTATTCTTGCCTATTTTTATTCTTATTTCTATACTTTTCTTGATTCATGTATATCAGATTCATTCTCTATTCCAGTGCTGTTTATATGATATCATGTGCGGATGTTTATATGGGATATTGCAGTGATTATTGATTGATTTTGGCTTGGATTTATAGCTTGTTCAGGTTACTTTAGGCTTAGCGTGTATACGTGAGGTATTTTCCTCGCGTATATATGTCGCCAACTCTCATCGCGACTCCATTTTCGCGTATTTTGGGAAGCGGGGCGTGACAGGGTTTTCTTTGGTATCAGAGCCAGGTTTGACATAAATCGGACTTGATTCTTACCGGTAACTTGAACGAGCTATAATTACACTGCAATATACATATACTATCCATATGATGATATTGGCTCTATTTGGATCTGACCGTCTCCCTTTGAAAATCCATCTCTTCGATCTTTCGATATCTCTGATTGCATCTCTTCTTCTAGAGTAATCTTGATTCCATCTTGATTCCTATTTTTCTTATTTTATTTTCTGATCTTGTCTCTTGGAATTGGCCACTCTATTTTGAAGCTGGTAGCAGAGATCAGAGCGCGCAGCGGAATCGTGGGTGTCCCAGCGAGACGACGTGGAAACTTGTTTGTTTTCTCCTTTTATTTTGAATTCTTTTTACCATTCCCTGCTTTATTTGAATTTTGAGGACGAAATTTTTATAAGGTGGGTAGAATGTAATACCCCTCATGTATTTATACATGATTTTTATGTATGTGATAAATTTCTACATGTGTATATACGATTTGTATTATTTTATGTGGGCTTTGATCATAAATTCGTCATAGATTTCTATTGTTAGTAATAATTTACTTATTAGTTATTAACATGAGGATGTTAGTGACTATTATTATTGTCAGTATTATTATTATTGTTATCCATATTTGGTTATTTTATATTTGTTTGCATTTTTATCTCTATCTTAATCTAATCCTTTGAGCCCTAAACTAAGCCCACACTTATATTTCTTTTCCTTTCCTTGGGCCAAGCTAATCCTTTAACATATTTACCCGTTAATCCATATTCATTAGCCCATAAACCGTTACCTTATCTGAATCCTAACAACCAAATCAAGTCCTAATCTTAACCACTCAATCTAAATCCTAACATCAAATCCAAGTTCTAACCACAATCCTAACAAATCGTTACTACTCTATAACAAATCAATCTTCATCTCCTAATCACTCCTAAACCTAATCCCTAATCCTCTTATAATCTCTTGGCTCATCTCTTCTCCCCTCCCCACAGCCGACGCACCAAGCGGGGTTACCCCTTGACCGGCAGCATAACCAACTCCATGCATTCAAGCCCCCCCATGCATTCCCCTTCCCTTGGCCGATCTCTCCCAACCTCCACCTAAACCCTGCGGCGAGCACCTCCAGTATGGCTGAGCGACCTCATCGACAGCCTTACTCCTTGTTGTGCTCAACCTCTCCATAGCGTCAGCACCCAATGTACGAGCCATCTCCCTGTCAAACACAGCAAGCCGAGCCCCTCCATTCATCCCCTTGTGCTGACCTTGGCCGGCCAAGACCAGCACGGCAGCCAAGGCATGGGGGACCTCTACCAACGCCCACTCCCTATAGATCCAGCCCCTGCGGTGCACAACCCAGCAACAATACTCATGGCGCACTCGGAGCTCCGACGACATTACCTGTGAGTTCTCTCTCCCCCCCTCTCTATGTAATTTGTGCGATGTTTGAATTCATTTAGATCCAGTTCTTTTTGTTGTTGATAATCATAATCATAAGAACGTGTTTATTTTCTAGTATTTGTGCATTTTAGGTTGTGATTCAATTACCATTCCAATGCTTGTTTGTGGTTTAAATTCTGTGTGTTTGGTTTAATCTCTGTTCGTTGGTATATCCTAGTTCTCGTTGCCCCATCAAGTACAATCCTAATGACCCCTCCAAACTGCACACTTAAAGATCTTCATTCCATAATAAGTGCAATTATCACACGTTCACTTTTTAGTGTTTGAGCATATGATGATTTGAAGGAAGTTTCTTCTTGGGCTTCAAGCAAGAGCCTTAATTTTGTATGGTTATCATTTTTAGTGTTTTCTATTTTTCCTCCTTAATTTTAGAAATGCTACCTTTATCAGACAGTAAATAATTGAAGCTAATTTCAAATTTCAAATGGGAACCTGTCACCACCTAAATGACCAGTGAGAAGGGCACTTCATTCTGAAAAACTTGCTTCCCTTTCTTGGCAAAATTTATATCAACGGGTGATGCAGAAATGAGTGTTTAAATTTTTGAGGGGCTTGTATGACGCTGGAACCTTGACGAAATTGCATGAGTGCTATTAAATGGGTGCATCAAACAATGTGATTAGGGATTTACAAGGTTCATATACTGAATGTTAGAATGAAGTAATAGATGAGATTAAACAACTATAAGACTGCTATGTTTTCTTAGCTGCGGATCTGACATGATTCATGGTGAACATTCATAAGTAGTAACAGACCTTGACATGTTATGTAATATCCCCTAACAAAGGATACTGTATTTCTATTCTTATAAATTATTTGAACTACTTATCATTATTATTATTAAATTATCTATTTTTGTACATGTGTATAAGTATATGTACATGTTATATTTATATACTATTATTGCCATTATTATTATCCTTATGTTATTATTGTTTATTTAATTATTATCATAATTATCATTTCTTTTATCCTCTCTTTTTATTTTTCCAAACCCTTGACCTTTTTCTTACAGAAAGAATAGATTAGACAATACTTGATCTGAAATTAAATACATATTATATATTTTTCTTTTGTGATGGAGTAGTTAAACATTTATTGGAGAAGGGAATTCAGGGAGTTAGAAAGTACTTGATTGCATGACAGAAGAATTTAGGCTGTGTCTGCCTAGTTTGAGACTTCCTTCCCTACAGCAGATTATGAATGAGGCTATGATTGAACATGTGCATAAATCACGTGTGTTGTAATTAGGTGTATTCATGTAGGTGTATGTAGTGTGTGTTAGAATAATAATGTGTAATTATTTATATGTGTGCGTGGTGAATGTGGACGTGAGTGTTCATGCATGTGTAGTGGGTGGGTTTGCATGTTTATGTGTTAATGGTTGGGTGTGTAATTTAATGTATGAAAATGTGTTTGCATGCATGGGTGTATGTTCATGTGTGAGTTGGGTTGCGTGTTGCAGCGTTTCGAACCTATTTGGTGAGATCCGGACCCATTCGTGCGATTCAAACCAGACAACAGGAAATCCGAACACGTTACGGGAGATTCGGATTTGTGCTCATTGTGGACTCGACACATAGGCGATTCAAAGACCGCCCCATGGGATGATCCGTAGATCAGTGCCGGTTCGTGCAGTGAAGACAAGACGGCGATTCGATTCAGAAACCGCGTCATTTCATGTGAGTGTTTGCTCTTATATCATTTTCTCTATTCACCGTTCTCAGCAGTGTTTTATATGTTTCTTGTATTATTACATGTGATCGTCTTCTTTATTTTTATCAGTGTGATTACCTGTATCACTCCATGTGATATCAGGGACCGTACATCTTATTTATTTAGATGAATTGAGAGATTATTATCATTTCATGTGTTGGTAGTTGTCACTGTTGACTTAGGCCTCGTATTGGATACCCTGTACTGTGACTTGATTTGATCTTCTGATCAGTTGACCTACGTTATATTTGAGGATAGAGGATATATATTAGGCATAGTGTTTATTGGCAGTTGTTGGTGATTATCCCGATTAGAATTCCTATGGATATCAAGAAAGTGTTAGATATGACATGGCTTTACCAGTATACTAATTTACTGATACTTGGATTGACATTGACTTAGTTAGAGTTGGAGTCGACCTGTGATATATTTTATATTGGATCTTGACCGGTTTATAAAGGGAACTGATCTTGTTAGATTGTCATTATGTGTTATATGTATAGCTTACCTTTGAGATAGATATGTAGCATGAGCTTATTTTAGATTAATGAATCAAAGACCTCCGAATTTTCGTAATTATATTGATTATCTTATCGATGTTGGATACTAGATGTGGAGATGATCAAGATTTCTTATTGATTGAGAATGTTACTCTCCTTAGCTATGATCTTGATTATAGTTGGATGAATCTAATTTTGAGGATGTTTCCATTCCGTACTTGTGATCTCGGTATCTGTTATATTAGTTGATTTCGAGGATACCAATAGACTGCTATTTATTGTTGTTACTCAGTGATAGCGATAAAATTATTGTGAGAGTGAATTCATCGATATCAGTGATATTATATATTCAGAGTTTGATAGCTTTTACTATTCGATCTCTGTTATTGGTGACTTGAGGATCAGTGTCTAGACTTGTTCTGTATTATTCATGTTACTGAAAGTTACTGGAAAAGGATTGTTTGACCGTAACACCCTGTACAGTCCTATTGTTCATCGTATACACGGTTACTGTTATCGTTCACTGTTACTGATATTGTTCACCGTGTATACGATTACTGATTGACTGTTACTGTACTGTTATCGTTACTGTCACCGCATCATCCCAGTGTTATAGGTAACATGAGTATTGATTGTTTTTACTGAATTCAATAATAAAGTAATTGAACAACTTACACCGGGATTAGGAAAATTGATGGAGGAGACAGCGTCTGTATTTTTGGTGGACCTAGGATACAGGTTGCGCAGCCGACTGAGGGTTCCACTGCAGGGTTCCTGGGGGATGACTGACATCCCATCTGTACTGTTACTATTCCACTGTTTTCACAGCGAGATTACTGTTACTGTTACTGAGTACCTAGCGGTACGGCCTGGTTCAGCGCCAGGAAACTGAGGCCGTGGTCCCGGGTATGTACGGGACCCACCTAAAGCATGGATAATGTCTCCAATCAACCAATTTTAATAACTTAGGACCCTGTGTGACATATGTAGTAGGCGTAGTATGGGATGCGTCTATTACAGGTGGCAATTGGTGTTCGCTGACATAATAAATGATAATGAACTGTTAATGTATTGTGACTGACCACAATCACCTGATTGTACATATATATCACTATGATAGACATATGATTGTAACCATGACCAGATTTATATACCAGATTAGTGATATTGCTAGGATACACATCTAAACATCAGTTGTTTGTTTACAGTTGTTTTACTAGTCTTTTATCTGCACACTTATTCATGTTATTGTTATTCAGTTGTTTATTTATCATGTTATTTAGTTATCTTATGTTTGCAGTTATCTTGTTATTATTTTGTGCACATTGTTTATATGCACGAGTAGTCCTCTTTACATACACACTCACTAGGTCGCTTTCTGACGGCCCTAGATTTGCACGTCTAGATATTGGACGCTTTGTTTCTATTGTGCAGGTGTTCGATGAGACTTTACACTTTGCGAGGAACTGGACGCTCTCCCATTTGATTCTGGTATTCTTGCCTCTTTTTATTCCTATTTCTATACTTTTCTTGATTCATGCATATCAGATTCAGTCTCTATTCTAGTGCTTTTTATATGATATCATGTGTGGATGTTTATATGGGATATTGCAGTGATTATTGATTGATTTTGGTTTGGATTTATAGCTTGTTCAGGTTACTTTAGGCTTAGCGTGTATACGTGGGGTATTTTCCTCGCGTATATACGTCGCCGACTCTCGTCGTGACTCCGTTTCCGCGTATTTTGGGAAGTGGGGCGTGACACGATTTTCTCCGTTTTCATGTATTTTGAGATGCGGGGGCGTGACATTATACTCATTCTCATTTATCTATATACATATGCTCTACATTGTGAATGATATTTCATTAGTATGTGTGTGTGTGTGTGTGTATATGATTGATTGTCCATGTTTAATAAGGTTCATGCATGTTTTCAATATAAACCCAATTGTGTCTACGTTTACTTTGAATTCATTTAATGCTAAGCTTATGTTCATTTCAAAATGGTGTCATAAATTGGTATTAATTTCAATCAGTATCATTTTTTTAAAGGCTTATGCATTGGTTTTGTAATTGTTTCAAAATAGGGGAGAAACAATTATTACAATTTGTATCTACATTTCAAGTTACTTTGCTAGTTGGTATCCATATTTATCCATTTGATTTCAATTGATATTTTTTTGGTATCATGCTAAATTTTTCAATTAACATCCTTTGCATGATTTTCAATTGATTTTTTTGGTATCCATGTATTCAAATGATGTATCTATGTTGATTTTCAATTAACATCTTTTGCATCAATTATTTTTTCAATTGATGTATCTATATTTATTTTAAATTGGTTTATCAAAATTTTCAATCGGTTTGTAATGATTATATGTAAAGAGAGTTGAGTTAACGTCTCATCTATATGTAAATTTATGATTAATGTATCATATAAAAAAGCGATTGAGCTCTCTTCTCTAGATCATATACATGTGTAAAAGAAGCTTAACTTCTCCATCTATACATTGTATATTATGATTATGTGGGTTAGGGTTCAGTCATTCTTTCTCCATGTAATGCATGTATGTAGGGGTTAACTTGACATTTATCCTCCTCATAAATTTATATCGCATATACTTTACTTTATTTTCTTTGCCCTTTTGTTGATGAATTGAAAAAAAAGAGAAGAGTAATTAAGAGTTTATATAAGCATGTGATTATATGTTTTTGCATATTTGTGTTTTATATGTGTTTATATTCATGATTTGTTCGGTACTATTAGCTTAAATTGAATATCTATATGTTTTTCTAAAATGATAAATGTAACACTCTGTTCCCAGAATATGTACCAAATACGAGTCCCGATTTATCACTCACATTTTTCTTATTTTACCCCGTATTTATTTTCTTTTATTATTATTATTCTGATTATTTGGTATCGGATCCGTATTTGGTGGATTCAGAACCAGCCCGAGTCAGAATCCGGGATTCGTATTTGGTGAAAATCAATATTGAAAGTCAATCTCAGTGTACTACTTAATTCGACCCTTCTAGTAGTCAGACTATCGGTTTCAGTTTCAATTGATTTTCAATATTTTGAATTTTTTTCATGATCTTCTAAAATTTTTCCTGATTTATTTTGAAAATCTCATAAAACCGGTGTCAACTGGTATTACTAATCGATTTTAGAATTTTTAATTTACAAACAGTATTAAATTTCTTGATTCTGATTTCACAATGTTCCTCAGGGTTATAATTTCCATTTTGGGACTTTTTGGAAATTTTTCTGAATTAGTCAAAAATTAACTGATTTAAATAATATTATTATTTTCCTTTTCTTTTCTTGCTTTTCCTTTCTCCACTCTTCTCCTTAATTTTCCAATTTTCATTTCTTTTTCCTTTTTCTTTCTTTTCCTCCTTTTTCCTTTTTCTTTTCTTTTCCTTTTTTTCCTTTTCTTTCTTTTTCTTCCTTCTTTTTCTCCTTCCCACTGGCTCCCTCTCTCCTTTCCATCCCGCTGCAGATGCCCCATACCCAACCCTCACATCGCCCACCCCATCTCCATCTCTCCCATCAACTCTCTCTCTCTCTCTCTCTCTCTCTCTCTTCATCTGTCACTCTCTTTATTCACTCTGTTTAGATCTCTTACTCTTCCTCTCCTCCCTTCGCCACTGACCACAGAATAGGAAATTGCAATGCATCGTTAGCACCACCTCTCGCTGGCGATCGTCGCGCTCCACCAACCCCCGGTGCCACCCCCCCAACTCCACTTCTCTCCTTCCTCCATCAAATCCACCACCCTCCTATCACCCCCAACTCCATCTCTCTCCTCTCTCTCCCCTCAACCACTGTTACCACCACCGTAAACCTCCACCACTGCCTCCCTAACTCTGGCCAGCCCCCCACCACCTTCAACCTCCCTCTCCCTCCTCCACTAGCCAACAGCACCACCACCAAGGCCGCTCCCTCCCCACTTCAACACCACCCCCTCCACCACCATCCTCATCATCTCCATCAACTCAACCAACACCATCATCCCACCTTCCCTCCCTCGGCCACCATCGGGTCCTCTGTCGCGCCACAAGCCACCCCTGGCCGGTCGTGACCGGCCGTGCAATCTTCCTGGCCGCCGGTCACTCCCCCTCCTTTTTTCCCTTTTCTTCTATCTTTCTTTCTCTCTTTCCTTCTTTCTTTCCTTTTTCTTTCTCTACTGTATTTTTTCGTTCGCACACACACTCTCTCTTTCTCTCGTTTCCTCTCTTTTCTCTCTCCCCTCCTTAAACCGTATCCACTCTCACTTTCTCTCTACTTCTCTCTATTTCTCTCTACTTTTCTTCTCTAGTTCTCTCTCTATTTTCACGCGCTAAGCGCTAAACCCACTGGAGCTTCGGAGTCGACCATCGCACCGGACCGTCGGTTAGGAGAGTGCAGTTTCTCTTGAGCAAGCGTTTTTCTATTATTGTTACATGCCTTGTGAATACTATTCTAGTGTTAGTTATATGTTTTGTGAGTACCTGTTACATGCTTTGCTTGTGCTCTACTTTCTGTTAGCCTCTGGGCTCATTAGCACCGACTAGCTATTTAATAATATAATTGGTAATTATTGATATGATTATGAAGAGTTTGAAATATTTAACTATATTGTTTTTCTTTAACATGTCACATGACCTGTTGATTGCCTGACGCATGATGTTGTGATCCTGTATTCATTTGTATCTTGTATTTAACTTGTATTGCATACTTCACCTGGTATCGTGACACCTGACCGGTTAACCACCTTACTCATGATTATTCACCTTTTTGGGGACTTGACACCTACTATCGTGTTATACCCAGAGATCATGACTCCGGTATCGCATCACATAACATGCTTGTAACCTGGACTTGACGGAACGGTGTGTGGACCTAAGCACCACACCACCCACATGGCGGGGATACCTGTGGAGTCCCCACATCGTATCCATAATACACCTGTTAACTGGTACCCACATGATGTATGGAGCTCAGTACTATACGGAGCTAAGTATCACATAATACACTTGGTGGGGGTACCTTTGGAGTCCGTGGGGGTGCCTCTAAAGTCCAACATCGCGACTGTGGTACACTTGCTCTCCTGACCCAGCACTCTACACATTACACGGTACATAATAATAATATTAAGAACGTGTGATATTTGATCTCTCCTTTGTTCGGGTACTGGTACTCACATATAAGATTCAAATAAGTTCTACCGAAGTACAAACTCTAAATGGACTATCAGTGATGTGAGACACTGGTAGAGAGATGATTGAAATATCAGGCAGTATTGGTTATTGTTAATGAATAACTCTAAATATAATACATCATCAAACATCAGTCATAACTTACTTACCTAACAATAATAATGTCAGGAGCAGATGTTATTCGGTCACTCCCTCATTCGAATAATGGTATCTGTATATCAAAACTCGGATGTGTTCTGCTGAAAGTACGGACTCCAATATTGAACTGCTAGTGTTATGGAACACTAAAAGAGAATGATTAAAATAACAGGCGACACTGATTATTACTATTGTCATATGATTAAGTTATTCTGCCCGTCACTAGTATACTAATTCTACGCTAAAATAAATATTCCTGGTATTCCTGTTACTGGACTACACTTATCTCACTCTGTGTGTAAGGATAATGATATACCTATTTATGTTCCCTTATTCTGCAGTTTTTAGGCAACTCGGGTTGTATACACTCAGAGTAAAGTAACATGAGGTATGAGGTATATATATATATGAGGGTTTTTTTATTTGGATTATCCTCTCGATGTCCTAATCTCATGAAGTTGTGGACTGAGTACAACTGGTTTTGCCCACATTTGCAATTATCGAGTTTTAATTCAAATTTCGTATTTTCGATTTTGATTCGGATCTCGAGTTTTATTATTTATTACTATTATAATTATTATTATAGTACATTGCTCACCACTTGTGTAATACTCTTCTTATCTCTTAGTGTTTCATCCCAATACACTGTCTGATTCTTGCTACCTATTATGCCTGAACTACAATATTACTCTCCTGACTTGCTTACTTCCTAGTCTAGTCCTGCTTCTATGTGTTTCATTTACATTTATTGTTTCTTGCCTGCCTGCTTGACTTGATTACACAATACACATTAATTCTCGGTACACTTGTGTTGCCTGTGCACGTCTCCTGGCCTCATTTTAGCACTCGCTGGGTTATTTTCTAACAACGTTGAACTTGTATGTCCAGATCCCAGAATTTAGACCAGAGCAGATCCTTCAGTAGAAGACCTGGCGTTTCTGTAATATCCCTAGTTAATAATATATGGTATTTTTTTAAAAATATTTATCTGAATTTACTTACTATTTATCATTATTAATTAACATGATTTACGACTTATTGTTATTATTAAAATATATAAATTATTTTGAAATATTAAATATTAATTTAACTTTGTTTACTATTAGTGTTTATTGTGTATTTTAACCCATACCTATTAGCCCATAATCAAGCCCACTTCCTTTTAGTTCTAATTCATTTTTCCAGCCCAAAACCCAATAGCTCGTTAACCCATAACCCAATCCTATCCATATAATCCTAATTCATATCCTAACTAATTCAAATCCAAATCCAAACTAATTAGAATTTAATAACCTAATCCTAAACCCATCTCCTCCTACCACTTCTTCTCCTTTTCCTTGCCTGCGTGAGACCCCAACCCGCTGCCTCTTCCTCCTTGCAACACCAACGTTATTACCCACGCCTCCTTCACGAACCCACGGCAACCCCCACTGTCCAGCCGCACCACCATGCACCCACACCTAACTACCGCATGACCTCCTCAGCCCTTGCACGTGCACTGCTCATGCTCTCTCCCCTTGTCGAATCGCACCCTATCCCCTCCCTCCTACCGAGACCCCTACCTTCGTGTAATCACCCACCTCCACTTCCCCCTTTAACTACATCAGGCCCCCTCTATCCAGGCCTAGCGCCACCCACACTTGAGCACCGAGCCTCCCTAGACCCAGCCGTGAGCATCTCCACCCAGCAACACCCTCCTTCCCTTCACCCTAATTATTACACAATCAGCCCACAGCAGCACCCTCTTCATGCTATAGCCCAACACCCATGGCTGAGCCATCAACCTTCTCTCTCCTCTTGCTCTTGTCGCATACCACCACGCCACCCCAAACCTTCCTCCTCCACCACTGGCTGAGCCTTCCTCCACCTCCGAGATCCGCAGCGCTCCATCACCGACCTTCCTCAGCTGCAACATCTCCTCCGGTGAGATCCACGAGCGTCGCGAGCACTCCAGCGAGCTTCGCCACAAGCCATCATCTACCACCGAACTCCTTCGTCGCGCTGATATGCTCCGATCTCCCCTCACCGGCCTCCTCTCTCAGGTTTCCCTCTCTCTCGCTAAGTGTTCGTGTATTAATATATATGTGTTGCTTGGGTGTGAGTGTATTTTGTGTGCGCGCGTGTATTTGTATGTTGCGTGTGTGTGTGTGTATTTATGTTTTGTAGTGTATGTGTGTGGTAGTGTATATGTGTAGATGTGAGTATGTGTGTGTAATGTGTGCGTGTGTGAATTTATGTGCAGTGTGTGTTGTGTGTAATATTATTGTGCATGTGTGGGTATTTCATGTGTGTGTATTATGTGCTTGGGTATGTATGTTAGGTTAAGTGTGTTTGGAAGGCAAGTGTGAAGGTGTACATGCTTGTATGTATGTGTGGGTGTGTATGAGTGTGTGTGGAGTGTAAGTGTGAATATATATTGGTGAATGTGTGTTTTAGTTGCAGCACCCAGATTCACTCGTGCAATCCCAACCAGTAACAGAAGACTCGAACTCGATCCAGATTTGTGTTCGCAAAGTGCCGATACGTGAGGCGATTAGACCGATACACGAGATGATTCGGAGATCCGTACCGGTTCGTGCAGTGCAGACCAGACGGCAATTTGGGTCTGAAACCACGTCATTTCATGTGAGTGTTTACTTTTGCATTATTGTTAATTACCATTATCTTCTATTTAATTATTACCATGTTCAGATATTGGTTGTACTTGTTATTATTGTTCTTGACCATGCTCACTTCAATGATCTATACCAGAGTACTAGTGTTTTGAGACTGGAATGTACTTGATAAACTGTCGACCAGATATTTTAAGTTAGTTATTCAGCAGTTGATACTTGGACCTACTAATGGATTTAAAAGTTGGGACGGATCGATTTGGTAGAATAGTAGACCTTAGAGATGTGAAATGGATTACTATACTGGCATTGTCATACCGAAGGAGAGTTTAAATAGATTACAGATGATCAGATGTATCTTGATGTTTATATACTTGTGGATTCGATACTTTATCACTGAGGTATTCTTATGCTATCATTTCTTGTGTAAATTGTTTACCATTTTGGATTCAGGACTAGTTATGTTATACCTTAGACTATAACTTGACTTAATATTGTGATTGACCTAGTTCGTATTTGTAGATAGATGATATAATTTATGTGAGTATTTATCAGATAATTTTGGTGATTATTTTGATGGGAATTCATTTAGATACTGTGGACTCTCCAATAGAATGTATCTTTATTAAAAGACTAGATTTTGGACTTGGATCACCAGTAATCTCGATTGGAATGGAATTAACTTTGGGTTGAGAAATATGTGTTTGATTGAATTGACCAGAACTAGTAGTTTAGACATGTATGTAGTTGAAGTATTACCTCAGTATAAGGATCTTGTGATTGACCTTTATAGAAGTGATAGTGTGTGTGATGATTTTGATCGATGATTTGATGTTATTCGATAGTGAGGTAGATGTAACTGATTGTTTATGTGGGACTCTGATATATTGGTGACTAGATGATGGATATACTGGTAATATAAAGGACTGGAGTAGATCGACAGGATAAGAGGATTGATTATTGGTTTATTGAACTTGTGATTTACTGTATCAGATATTTTAACTTGAATCCAATATTTGATGTTCACAGTGATTGCTATTGAGATTATGAGTTGATGGATCAATTATTGATATCTCTTTAAGTACAGAGGATGAGTTTTGATTGATTTTTGATGGGACTGTATGGTAAGGAATCAGTGTTAGACTTGTTACTGTATTATCTCATGTAACTAAAATTACTGGGAAAGTATTGTCAGACCGTTACACATGTTTTGTTCTATTGTTCTACCATGTACACGGTGATATTGTTCTCATTATTATTGTTACCATCATTGACATTGTTACTGTCACCGTATCATCCCAGTAATCGAAATAGCATGGATATTGATTGAATTATATAATAATATAAATAAACAACTTACACCGGCATTGGGGAAATTGACGGAGGGGACAGCGTCCGTATTTTGGGTAAACCTAGGATATAGTTTGCACAGCGGAGATAGGATTTCACTGAAGAGTTCATGGGGATGACTGGCATCCCATACTGTACTGTTACTGTTACTGTAGTACCTGGTGGTGCGGCCTGGTTCAGTGCCAGGCGTTTGGGCCATGGTTCTGGGTACATACAGGACCCACCTAATGCATGAAAAACATCTCTTCTATCAGTTTCACTAACATAGGACTCGATTGACACATGTGGTAGGCGTAGTATAGGATGTGTCTGCTGCATGTAACAATTGGTGTTCATTGACCTAATTAATAAAAATAAACTGTTCATAATATATTGTAATTTGACATGTGATCACTTGTGATATAGATTTCATGATAGACAATATTATGTACATGCCATGATGGACACCTGATTATACTCACGACCTGATTGTACATATAGTTCTGGTGTAGACTGACATTACTATTCATTGATGTTATATGTCACGCCCCACTCCCAAAATCTGCGGAAACGGAGTCGCGACGAAGGTCGGCGACGTATATACGCGAGGAAAATACCCCACGTATACACGCTAAGCCTAAATTAGCCTGAACAAGCTATAAATCAGAACTATAATAATCATCAATCACTGCAATAATACATATCCATGACAATCACAATGATAGCAGGTGAATAATGACAAGAAAATGGCAGCTGAAAGCGATAAAGGGAAAATCATGAAAGTAACAGGAATATAACAGAAATGAGGATACCAGAACAGAGAGGGACTCAAGCTCCTCGCATTATATATGAGCGCAACGAACATCTGCACAACAGAAACAAACCGTCCAATATCTGGACGTGCAAATTCAGGGTCATCAGAAGGCGACCATGTTGAGTGTGTGTGTAAAAGGGAAAAGCTCGTGCAGAAGAACAATGTGCATAAATAATAGAAAGAACAACTGCAGATATAACATACTGAATAACAAGATAAATGACAGAACTGTGGTATAACTGATAATCAACATGAATAAAGATAGAAGACAACTGTCACAAAGGCAAACAAGCAACTGATGTCAAAATATGCAACCTATCACATGTCACTAAGCTGGTATCCAAGTCTGATCATAAGTCTGGTCCTGGTTACAATCATGAGTCTACATAGTGATATATAGATATACAATCAGGTGACTACAGTCAGTCACAAAGCATCAACAGTTTATTATTAATTATGTCAGCGAACACCAATTGTCACACGTAATAGACGCATCCCATACTACGCCTACCACACATGCCAATCGATGCCCTAAATTATTGAAACTGATCGGTTGGAGACATTGTCCATGCTTTAGGTGGGTCCCGTGCATACCCGGGACCACGGCCCAGACTCCTGGCGCTGAACCAGGACCTACCGCAAGGTAGTCAGGAACATGTAAACAGGAACAGGTACATGTATAACATGTATAACAGGAAACATGACGGGCCAGTCACCCCACGGGAACCCTGCAGTGGAACCCTCTTTCGGCTGCGCAACCTAAATCCTAGGTCCACCTAAAATACGGACGCTGTCTCCTCCATCAATCTCCCCAATCCCAGTGCAAGTTGTTTGTTATCATGTTTTTAGTTTATCAAGATTATTTAGTATACATGTTACTTGAATCTCTGGGATGACTCAGTGGTGGGTCACGGTAACAATATCAACATGTGAAAGTCAGGGTACCGGTATAACAGGAGTATAAAATATCAAGGAGCAGGACACCGGTATAACAGGAATACAACAAGTGAACATGCGGGTGTTGTTACCGTGTAATAATATTCCCAGCAAATTTCAGTAACATGAACAAGAGTATCAGGTAGATATCATGTATAAACAATCAAGTTCTCAGGTAAAACAAGATATCTAAGATGGATAATGATCTACTGATATGAATAGAATAATCTGAGCAATGTATGTATACAATTCATATCCTCAAGTCATCGATATTACCATCCAAATCACCACTCAACTAAAATAGTCACATCTAAATACTGATCAATATCCAATGTAAATAACATAAATTCAAGTTCCACTTAAACTCCAACTAAGTCCATATACTGATCCAAGCGTCAAATAATCCGATCTCCAACATCATAACAAGTCCACATCAATATCTGAATGAATCATCCCTTAAAGCTATTATTAATGAGAGAATAACAAGCTGGAAAGTCCTCTACATGAAATGTATCATCTTATCATAATGCAGATCAGGCTATTATAAAGAACGTAATTCCAATGACATCTATAACTCAAGTTCAGTCCAACTCTGAATAAGTCCAATCATCAAGAACTCTAATCCTCTAACTCAAGATCAATCTAAGTCACAACTCAACTAATCAATCATGTCTAATATGTCCTCAAATACCAAACTATGAATCCAAGTCATTACAACCAACTCATGATTTCCAATAGTTTCATAACAATCGAGTATCAATACACATCGAGTAATCTGATACATAAACTGCTGTTCCAACATATATCAATCATCAAGTTTAGTTCTCTCACTCTAAAAATCTAATCTGATTCCCAAGTCCTCAAGAGTTCACATTTCTATTATGGTCAAACATCAGATCCCAACACTTGGCAACATATCCGATACATGCATATAAAACCCATCATGACAAGTCATTCCAACCAATATCCATCTCTAGGAATCATATCCATCCATCAATAGTCATGTACATCCATCTATATCCATTACATAACTCATGGGTAAGGTCTACATCCAATAAAGGAACTACACATAGCTGACAGGCCAAAATTAGTCGACTAAAGAAAGTGAGTAGTCGACTAGAGGGATGACTAGTCGACTAACATAATGGACCAAGTCGACTGACAGAGAAATAGAGAACCATACAATTTTCAGGACAACCTATTAGTCAACTAGGGAAAGGTATAAGTCGACTACACTAACTGTTAGTCGACTACTATATGTATCAAGTCGACTAACAGTGAAAATACAGAGAATCACTGGTTCCTGGAAGCTACACTAGTCGACTACGGTTCTGGAGTTAGTCGACTAACAGAGGTGTTAGTCGACTAATAACAGGTATTAGTCGACTAATACCTCTGCCAGAACAGATATTAGAGGCATACTAAATCTGGTCTCCCAAGCTATTAAACACATATATGCATCTCTCTCTCTCACACATCAATATACACAATCTCTACGCTAATATAAGTACACATGGAATCATAAATAGAATCAAGTACACATAATAAAAAAGAATTAAAAGGAGGAGAAAACACTCACATAGGGCTGTCGTCGGGACGATGCCGTGCGCTGGATCTCTACTACTCGCTGCCGTGTCCTGCTGCTGTCGTCGAGGAGAGAGCGAGTGGCCATGGGGCTGCAGTCCATTGGCTGTTGCTGTTGCCAAGTCGGCTGGATGGCCTGGAGGAGGCACACGACAAAGAGGGAGGGTCTGCTGCAAGAGAAGAAGGGGATCTGGCTGCCATGAGGGCGCAGCCAAGGGCTGGGGACCTGCTGGAGGGTGGTTAGGCGCTGGCCTGTTGGCTGCCGGGCAGGGACGGCCTGGTTGGAGCTGCTGCAGCTGCTGGTGCTGTGGTTGAGGGGTCGCCCAGGGCTGCGCCTGGGCTCGCTGGAGATGGGAGGCCTGCTGCTCTGGTCGCTGGTCCGCAGGTGGAGAGGGGGCGCTGTTGGGTGCTGGCCTGCGCCTGGGAAAGAAAGAGGCGGCTGCAGATCTGCCGTGGTGCTGTGCGCTAAGCTGCTGGTTGTTGGATCTTGCTGCCATGGAGATGGAGGCGCCATGTGGGAGGGGATCAAGGACAGGGGTGCGCCGGCCTGGAGGGACTTCGGCCTGATGGAGAGGGCGGCCAAGGGGCTGGTGATGCAGGTGCTGGATGTGGAAGATGGAGATGAGGTGAAGGGGGTGCGGCTGTAGCTTTGGGGAGAGATTAGGGTTAAGATTAGGTTAGGGTTTCTAGTTTAGGTTAAGGAATATTTATAGGAAGAGTATTGGGTTTGCGGGTAGATGGGTATGAGCTAACGGGTTGAGGTCCAATAGATGAATAGGTGTTGGGTTTAGGCTAGCGGGCATGGGTTAGGATCCAATTAGATAATTGGGTATTAGGCTATGGATAGGATTAGAAATCCAAACGGGTAGATGGGTAATCAAGATAATGGGTAAAGGATCCAGATGGGTAAATGGGAAGTATCAAAGAATAAGACATGAATGGAAATCAAGGGAAGGGAAATACACCACTACAAAATAATAATCCAACATTAGTAACAACGTTACCTAATCAAAATAATATTAATAATACCAATAACAACTCGAAATACTTAATTATAAAATAATAGAACACTAATAATAATTACTGAGCACTAGCAATAGAAATAATAATACACTAATAGAAATAACAATAAATAATAATGAAAGAATAATTTGCCATATACTATCTGAAAATAATTTGCATATTCAACAATAATAATCACGAGAGAAATAAATTAACTTGATTAATTAAAAATAATTGGTAAATTAAAAATAAATACTTGAAGAAAATAAAAATACAGTAGTTTAGATTTGGATATTACATTCTACCCACCTTAATAAAAATTTCATCCTCGAAATTTCGATAAGGTAGGGAATGCTAAAAATTAAATTAGGAAGAAGATGAAGCTTCCACACCACTTCTCACTGCATCAAGACTTCACCATGCTTCCGCTGCGCGCTCTGATTTCTGGTACCGGCTTCAACAAGAAGTAACCAATCTCAAGAGATAGAATTAGGAGAAACGAATAGGAAAGAAGGATGAAATCAAGATGGACATCCAAATCACTCTAAATGAAGTGTTGGAATCATGAATATCAATAGATCAAGAATGGAATTCCAAAGGGAGGACGATCAATTCCAAATGGAGTCAATATTATCATGTGAATAGTATATGTATATTGCAGTGTAAATGTAACTTGTCCCAGGTAACCGGTAGGACCTAGGTTCTCTCTTGCGAAACAAGAGTCAAAATTCAAGATCGCAAGTCGAAAACCTAGGCTCTGATACCAGAAAACCCTGTCACGCCCCGCTTCCCAAAATCCGCGAAAACGGAGTCGCGACGAAGGTCGGCGACGTATATACGCGAGGAAAATACCCCACGTATACACGCTAAGCCTAAATTAGCCTGAACAAGTTATAAATCAGAACTATAATAATCGTCGATCACTGCAATAATACATATCCATGACAATCACAATGATAGCAGATGAATAATGACAAGAAAATGGCAGCTGAAAGCGATAAAGGGAAAATCATGAAAGTAACAGGAATATAACAGAAATGAGGATACCAGAACAGAGAGGGACTCAAGCTCCTCGCATTATATATGAGCGCAACGAACATCTGCACAACAGAAAACAAACCGTCCAATATCTGGACGTGCAAATCCAGGGTCGTCAGAAGGCGACCATGGTGAGTGTGTGTGTGTGTAAAAGGGAAAAGCTCGTGCAGAAGAACAATGTGCATAAATAATAGAAAGAACAACTGCAGATATAATAGACTGAATAACAAGATAAATGACAGAACTGTAGTATAACTGATAATCAACATGAATAAAGATAGAAGACAACTGTCACAAAGGCAAACAAGCAACTGATGTCAAAATATGCAACCTATCACATGTCACTAAGCTGGTATCCAAGTCTGGTCATAAGTCTGATCCTGGTTACAATCATGAGTCTAACATAGTGATATATAGATATACAATCAGGTGATTACAGTCAGTCACAAAGCATCAACAGTTTATTATTAATTATGTCAGCGAACACCAATTGTCACACGTAATAGACGCATCCCATACTACGCCTACCACACATGCCAATCGATGCCCTAAATTATTGAAACTGATCGGTTGGACACATTGTCCATGCTTTAGGTGGATCCCGTGAATACCCGGACCACGGCCCAGACTCCTGGCGCTGAATCAGGACCTACCGCAAGGTAGTCAGGAACATGTAAACAGGAACAGGTACATGTATAACATGTATAACAGGAAACATGACGGGGTGCCAGTCACCCTACGGGAACCCTGCAGTGGAACCCTCTTTCGGCTGCGCAACCTAAATCCTAGGTTCACCCAAATACGGACGCTGTCTCCTCCATCAATCTCCCCAATCCCAGTGCAAGTTGTTTGTTATCATGTTTTTAGTTTATCAAGATTATTTAGTATACATGTTACTTGAATCTCTGGGATGACTCAGTGGTGGTCACGGTAACAATATCAACATGTGAAAGTCAGGGTACCGGTATAACAGGAGTATAAAATATCAAGGAGTAGGACACCGGTATAACAGGAATACAACAAGTGAACATCCGTGTGTTGTTACCGTGTAATAATATTCCCAGCAAATTTCAGTAACATGAACAAGAGTATCAGGTAGATATCATGTATAAACAATCAAGTTCTCAGGTAAAACAAGATATCTAAGATGGATAATGATCTACTGACATGAATAGAATAATCTGAGCAATGTATGTATACAATTCATATCCTCAAGTCATCGATATTACCATCCAAATCACCACTCAACTAAAATAGTCACATCTAAATACTGATCAATATCCAATGTAAATAACATAAATTCAAGTTCCACTTAAACTCCAACTAAGTCCATATACTGATCCAAGCGTCAAATAATCCGATCTCCAACATCATAACAAGTCCACATCAATATCTGAATGAATCATCCCTTAAAGCTATTATCAATGAGAGAATAACAAGCTGGAAAGTCCTCTACATGAAATGTGTCATCTTGTCATAACGCAGATCAGGCTATTATAAAGAACGTAATTCCAATGATATCTATAACTCAAGTTCAGTCTAACTCTGAATAAGTCCAATCGTCAAGAACTCTAATCCTCTAACTCAAGATCAATCTAAGTCACAACTCAACTAATCAATCATGTCTAATATGTATTAAAATACCCAACTATGAATCCAAGTCATTACAACCAACTCATGATTTTCAATAGTTCCATAACAATCGAGTATCAATACACATCGAGTAATCTGATACATAAACTGCTGTTCCAACATATATCAATCATCAAGTTTAGTTCTCTCACTCTAACAATCTAATCTGATTCCCAAGTCCTCAAGAATTCACATTTCTATTATGGTCAAACATCAGATCCCAACACTTGGCAACATATCCGATACATGCATATAAAACCCATCATGACAAGTCATTCCAACCAATATCCATCTCTAGGAATCATATCCATCCATCAATAGTCATGTACATCCATCTATATCCATTACATAACTCATGGGTAAGGTCTACATCCAATAAAGGAACTACACATAGCTGACAGGCCAAAATTAGTCGACTAAAGAAAGTGAGTAGTCGACTAGAGGGATGACTAGTCGACTAACATAATGGACCAAGTCGACTGACAGAGAAACAGAGAACCATACAGTTTCCAGGACAACCTATTAGTCGACTAGGGCAAGGTATAAGTCGACTACACTAACTGTTAGTCGACTACTATATGTATCAAGTCAACTAACAGTGGAAATACAGAGAATCACTGGTTCCTGGAAGCTACACTAGTCGACTAGGGTTCTGGGGTTAGTCGACTAACAGAGGTGTTAGTCGACTAATAACAGGTATTAGTCGACTAATACCTCTGCCAGAACAGATATTAGAGGCATACTAAATCTGGTCTCCCAAGCTATTAAACACATATATGCATCTCTCTCTCTCACACATCAATATACACAATCTTTACGCTAATATAAGTACACATGGAATCATAAATAGAATCAAGTACACATAATAAAAAAAGAATTGAAAGGAGGAGACAACACTCACATAGGGCTATCGTCGGGACGATGCCGTGCGCTGGATCTCTAATACTCGCTGCCGTGTCGTGCTGCTGTCGTCGAGGAGAGAGCGAGCGGCCATGGGGCTGCAGTCCATGGGCTGTCGCTGTTGCCGAGTCGGCTGGATGGCCTAGAGGAGGCACACGGCAAAGAGGGAGGGTCTGCTGCAAGAGAAGAAGGGGATCTGGCTGCCATGAGGGCGCAGCCAAGGGCTGGGGACCTGCTGGAGGGTGGTTGGGCGCTGGCCTGTTGGCTGCGGGCAGGCGACGGCCTGGTTGGAGCTGCTGCAGCTGCTGGTGCTGTGGTTGAGGGGTCGCCCAGGGCTGCGCCTGGGCTCGCTGGAGATGGAGCGGCCTGCTGCTCTGGTCGCTGGTCCGCAGGTGGAGAGGGGGCGCTGCTGGGTGCTGGTCTGCGCCTGGGAAAGAAAGAGGCGGCTGCAGATCTGCCGTGGTGCTGTGCACTAAGCTGCTGGTTGTTGGATCTTGCTGCCATGGAGATGGAGGCGCCATGTGGGAGGGGATCAAGGACAGGGGTGCGCCGGCCTGGAGGGACTTCGGCCTGATGGAGAGGGCCGGCCAAGGGGCTGGTGATGCAGGTGCTGGATGTGGAAGATGGAGATGAGGTGAAGGGGGGTGCGGCTGTAGCTTTGGGGAGAGATTAGGGTTAAGATTAAGTTAGGGTTTCTAGTTTAGGTTAAGGAATATTTATAGGAAGAGTATTGGGTTTGCGGGTAGATGGGTATGAACTAACGGGTTGAGGTCCAATAGATAAATAGGTGTTGGTTTAGGCTAGCGGGCATGGGTTAGGATCCAATTAGATAATTGTGTATTGGGCTATGGATAGGATTAAATCCAAACGGGTAGATGGGTAATCAAGATAATGGGTAAAGGATCCAGATGGGTAAATGGTAAGTATCAAAGAATAAGACATGAATGGAAATCAAGGGAAGGGAAATACACCACTACAAATAATAATCCAACATTAGTAGCAACGTTACCTAATCAAAATAATATTAATAATACCATAAAAACTCGAAATACTTAATTACAAAATAATAGAACACTAATAATAATTACTGAGCACTAGCAATAGAAATAATAATACAGTAATAGAAATAACAATAAATTATAATGAAAGAATAATTTGCCATATACTATCTGAAAATAATTTGCATATTCAACAATAATAATCACGAGAGAAATAAATTAACTTGATTAATTAAAAATAATCGGTAAATTAAAAATAAATACTTGAAGAAAATAAAAATACAGTAGTTTAGATTAGGGATATTACATTATATATACTATTTCTTATCTGTTATATTTTTATAGTATAATCATCATATGCTCACACGTTATATGCACTGTGCACCTTCCCCTTTATTTTACTCACTCATTAAGAGTTGACTCCCTGAATTTGCACATCCAGGCCCATGGTTATTTAATTGTTGATCAGGTATATGGAGAGGTTCATTCGCATGAGGAGGTGCCCGAAGTTTTATCTCTGCGTGATTACTGGTATTCTTACTTTTGTTTATTCATGTCGTTCCTTTCGATTCCCTATATTGGACGCAATGCTTGTTTTATTCCTCTATTCATTTATTATCATGTGTGGACATTTATATGTGTTATTACAGCAGTGTTAGTGATTATATATCATGTTCAGATTACTTTAGGCTTAGCGTGTATACATGGGGTATTCTTCTCGCGTATATACGTTGTCGAATCTCGTCGTAACTCTATTTTCACGTATTTTGGGAAGCGGTGCGTGACAGGATTTTCTTGGTATCAGGGCCAGATTTGATGTTCAATTTTCTACATAAAACAGACCAGATTCTTACCAGTGACTTGAGACGAGTTATATTAATACTGCTATATATATATTATTCACACTATGATATTGAGTCCACTTGAGAATTTATCGTTCCCCTTTGAAGGTCCAACTCTTGATTTTGATATTCCTAATTTTAACTCCTCTTCCAGAGTAGTTTGAATTCTCCCTTTGATTCTCATATTCATCTCAACTCTTTTACCGTTTTGTCTCCTGAAATCGGCCATCATATTCGAACCGACGACAGAGATCAGAGAGCGCAGTGGAAGCATGGTGGACCCATGATGTAGTGAGAAGCGGCATGCAAGCTTTATTTTCTCCCTTAACTTGATTTTTATCATTTCTAACTTTATCGAAATTTTGAGGACGAAATTTTTATAAGGTTGTTGAATGTAATATCCCTAGTTAATAATACGGTATTGGTAGTTTTTTTAAAAATATTTATCTAGATTTACATACTATTTATCATTATTAATTAACTTGATTTATGACTTATTGCTATTATTAAAATATATAAATTGTTTTGAAATATTAAATGTTAATTTGACTTTGTTTACTAGCGCATACCTATTAGCCCATAATCAAGCCCACTTCCTTTTAGTTCTAATTTATTTTCTCCAACCCAATAGCCTGTAATCCATAACCCAGTCCTATCCATATAATCCTAATTCATATCCTAACTAATTCAAATCAAAATCCTAACTAATTAGATTTTAATCCTAACCTAATCCTAAACCCATCTCCTCCTTTCACTTCTTCTCCTTCTCCCTTGCCTGCGTGAGATCCCAACCCATTGCCTCTTCCTCCTTGCAGCACCAACGCCATCACTCACGCCTCCTTCATGCACCCACGACAACACCATACTGCCCAGCCGCACCACAATGCACCCACACGTAGCTACCGCACGACCTCCTTAGCCCTTGCGCGTACGTTGCTTGCGTTGTCTTCCCTTGCCAAACCACACCCCCGTCCCCTCCCTCCTACCGAGACCCCCACCTCTGCGCCATCAGCCACCTCCACTCGCCCCTTTCAACTACACCAGGCCCCCACCATCCAGGCCAAGCACCACCCACACTTGAGCACCGAGCCTCCCTAGACCCAGCTGTGAGCATCTCCACCCAGCCAACACCCTTCTTCCCTTCACCCCACTTGTTGCACAGTCAGCCTATGGCAGCACCCCCTCATGTTGTCGCCCAACCCCTATGGCTGAGCCATTAACCCTCTCTCTCCTCTTTTTCTTGCCGCATAACACCACGCCACCCCCAAACCTTCCTATTCCACCACTGGCTGAGCCTTCCTCCACCTCTGAGATCCGCAACGCTCCATCACCGGCTTTCCTTGGCTATCTCCTCTGGCAAGATCCGCGAGTGCCGAGAGCACTCCGTCGAGCTTTGCCACAAGCCATCACCTACCACCGAACTCCGCTGTCGTGCCGCTGTGCTCCGATCTCCCCTCGTCGGCCTCCTCTCTCAGGTTTCCCTCTCTCTCACTATGTGTTTGTGTATTAATATGTGTGTGTGTGTGTGTGTGTTGTTTGGGTGTGAGTGTGTTGTATGTGTGTGTGTGCGTGTATTTGTGTGTTGTAGTATGTGTGTGTGTGTGTGTGGTAGTGTATATGTGTACGTGTGTATGTGTGTAACGTGTGCATGTGTGAATTTACGTGCAATGTGCGTTGAGTAAAATATATGTTGTGCATATGTGGGTATTTCAAGTATGTGTGTGTGTGTATTGTGTGCTTGGGTGTGTATGTTAGGGTGTGTAAGTGTGTTTGGAAGGAATGTGTGAAGGTGTACATGTGTAATGTATGCGTAGGTGTGTATAAGTGTGTGTTCGGTGAAAGTGTGAATATATATTGGTGAATGTGTGTTTTAATTGTAGCACCCGAATTCGCTCGTGCGATCCGAACCAGTAACAGAAGATCCAGACCCGATCCAGATTTGTGTTCGCAAAGTGTCGATACGCAAGGGATTAGAAGACCAACACACGAGATGATTCGAAAATTCGTACTGATTCGTGTAGTGCAGATCAGACGGTGATTAGGTCCCGAAACAGCGTCATTTCAGTGAGTGTTTACTTTTACTTTATTGTTAATTACCACTATCTTCTGTTTAATTATTACCATGTTCAGATATTGGTTGTACATGTTAATTACTGTTCTTAACCATGCTCACGTCAATGATATCTACCAGAGTAGTAGTGTTTTGAGACTAGAATGTACTTGATAAACTATCGACCGGATATTTTGAGTTAGTTATTCAGTAGTTGATACTTGGACCTACTAATGGATTTAATTAGAATAAGCTTTACTCGAGGTTGGGACGGATCGGATTGGTGGAATAGTAGACCTTAGAGATGTGCAGTGGATTACTAGACTAATATTGTCATACCGAAGGAGAGTTTAAATAGATTAAAGATGAATCAGATGTCTCTTGATGTTTATATGCCTGTGGATTTGATAATTTATCACTAAGATATTCTTATCCTATCATTTCATGTTTAAATTCTTTACCATTTCGTTCAGGACTAGATGTGTTATACCCTTAGAACATGACTTGACTTAATATTGTGAATGACCTAGTTCGTGTCTGTGGATAGATGATATATTTTATGTGAGTATTTATCAGATAATTATTTGGTAATTATTTTTTATGGGAATTCATTTAGATATTGTGGACTTTTCAATAAGATGTATCTTTATTAAAAGACTGAATTTTGGACTTGGATCATCAGTAGTCTCAATTGGAGTGGAGTTAACTTTGGGTTGAGAAATATGTGTTTGATTGAATTGGCCAGAACTAGTAGTTTAGACATGTATACAGTTGGAATATTACCTCAGTATAAGGATCTTGTGATTGACCTTTATAGAAGTGAGAGTGTGTGATGATTTTGATAGATGATTTTAATGTTATTTGATAGTGAGGATACAATTAGATGTAGCTGACTGTTTATGTGGGACTCTGATATATTGGTGACTAGATGATAGATATACTGGTAACATAAAGGATAGGAGTAGATCGATAGGATAAGAGAACTGATTATTGGTTTATTGAACTTGTGGTTTACTGTATCAGATACTTTGACTTGGATTTAATGTTTGATGTTCACAGTGATTGTTATTGAGATTATGAGTTGCTGGATCAGTTACTAATATCTCTTTAGTACAGAAGGATGAGGTTTTGATTGATTCGAGATGGGACTGTATAGTAAGGAATCAGTGTTTAGGCCTGTTACTGTATTATTTCATATTACTGAAATTACAGGGCAAGTATTGTCAGACCGTAACACACATATTGTTCTATTGTTCTACAATTTACACGGTGATATTATCCTTGTTGTTATTGTTACCATCATTGACATTGTTACTGTCACCGTATCATCCCAGTAATCGAAATAGCATAAATATTGATTGAATTAAATAATAATATAAATGGACAACTTACACCAGGATTAGGGAAATTGACAGAGGAGACAGCTTCTGTGTTTTGGATGGACCTAGAATACAGGTTGCGCAGTCGAGATAGGGTTCTACTACAGGGTTCCCAGGGATGACTGGCATCCCATACTGTACTATTACTGTTACTGTAGTACCTGGCGATACGGCCTGATTCAATGCCAGGCGTTTGGCCGTGGTCCCGGGTATGTACGGGACCTACCTAAAGTATGGACAATGTCTCTTCTATCAGTTTCAATAATATAGGACTTCGATTGACCCGTGTGGTAGGCGTAGTAAGGGATGTGTCTACTGCATGTGGCAATTAGTGCTCGCTTACATAATTAATAAAAATAAAATGTTCATAATATACTGCAATTTGACATGTGATTACTTGTGATATAGATTTCATGATAGACAATATTATGTACATGCCATGATGGACACCTGATTATACTCACGACCTGATTGTACATATGATTCTGGTATAGACTGTCATTACTGTTCATTGATGTTATATATACCATTTCTTATCTGTTATATTTTTATAGTATAATCATAATATGCTCACACGTTATATGCACCGTGCACTTTCTCCTTTATTTTACACACTCATCAGGAGTTCTGACTCCCTGGATTTGCATATCCAGGCCTATGGTTATTTAATTGTTGATCAGATATTTGGAGAGGTTCATTCAATGAGGAGGTGCGCGGAGTTATATCTCTGCATGATTACCGGTATTCTTACTTTTGTTTATTCATGTCGTTCCTTTTAATTCCCTATATTGGACGCAATGCTTATTCTATTCCTGTATTTATTTGTTATCGTGTATGGACATTTATATGTGTTATTACAGTGGTGTTAGTGATTATATAGCATATTCAAATTACTTTAGGCTTAGTATATATACATGGGGTATTCTCCTCGCGTATATACGTCGCCGACTCTTATCGTAACTCTATTTTCATATATTTTAGGAAACGGGGCGTGACAGTTTCACATGGAGCAAACAGATCAGCCGTAGCTTATTCCCAACTTGCCCTCTCTTGACCGGCTCGCGAGAACCCATTTTGTAGCTCGTGAGTATCTTTCAGTCTTTTTCATGCTTTATAATCATACTTTTGTGCCTCCTGGTGATGTGATACTTCTGTAATATTATATCACAGTCTGTGATGACAGTGTACTTGTACAGTATTATTGGAATGTACATCACCACTGTGCTTCCGCACTCTGATTCTTACCTGTATTAATGCTTAGCGTACATATGTAAGGATATTTCCGCCTTGCATATGTACGTCACAGTAACGTCTCCATGCCCGCGAGATCAGGGTGTTACAGGATGGTTTCAGAGCCTAGGTTCTCATATTTTCAGTACATCCAGTAGGCAGATTAATGTGATATTAATTTGCAACTAGAGAGCATGAGTCCTGGCTATACATTTCAACTATAAGTACAGAGTTATAGATTCCCTCCTGATAATCTGTCCCTTGAATCCTGAAACTTCCATCTGTTCACTTTCAGTTTCTCGTTATCCTTAGACCAACTCAACCATGTAAAGATGGGGAAATCGTGATGGTTCTGGCTCTTCTCAGAGTGGCATTAGTAAAAGGAATGATGATTTGATAAGATTTCTGGAGGGTATGATGGAAAACTAACAGAAGCAAATAGAAATCTTACACCAAGGATTATTGACGGCGCCACGTGAACAGATGCCAGCAAAAGTCTCCAAGTTCATAAAGCTACAACCAGCTGTATTTTCTAGTACAGAGAAGTCGTTGGATGCAGAGCAGTAGCTGATAGATACAATGGATCTTATGAAGGCAGCCCGAATCTTAGATGGGAACCAGGTGGAAGTGGTTAAGATGCAACTAGAGATGTAGCAAGAACCTGGTGGTTGGCTGAGAAAGTGAGGCTGGAGAAGCCCATCACTTAGGACCAGTTCTCGAAGAGTTTCTACGAGAGGTTCTTCCTTAAGATGGCACGAAAAGAGATGGAAGAACAATTTATCAGATTGCAGCAGGAGGATCGAACTATAGACGAGTATGTTGCAGAATTTCTAAGACTTAGCCGGTTCGCGCCGTACATGGTGGTCGATGAGGAGAACCGAGCAAATAGATTACAACAAGACCTAAAGATAAAGATTCCGATGTTTCTTATACCCCAGCAGCTCAAAACGTATTCTGAGGTTCTCACCATCGCTCATGAGGTAGAACGAGGACTAGAGAAGAAGAATCAGGATAAGATGCAGAAGAAGTCGGTGAAGAGGTCCACTCAATTGATGGAAAGTGAAGACTCATTTTAGGACCTTGAATACCCCACCAGCCAAGCGATCATTTCGACCTCCCTCTTAACAGGCGATATATGGACACTGCCGGAAGCCCGGACACTCACAACATGACTGCTAGAAGGCAAATAGGCTATGTTTAGTATGTGGGTCTGGAGATCATCTGTGACGTAATTTCCCGTCTAGGAAGGCAGAAAATGCCTCACCAGTTCGACAACCACTTCCAACGCCGCCAATGAAAAAAAACTCAGGACCAGTTGAAAAGGGAATCCCACTCCCTCCCGGCAGCATGTTTATAATCAGGCATAGAGAGGAACAAAATCTAAAGCAGATGGCGCAAGGAGCCAAGTCTACAAGCTGACCACAGTAAAAGATGAAGCTAAGGTGTCAGACAAAGTAGTAATAGAAGATGGGCCCAATACCCCTGAGGTGTCACTCGTAACTATAATCTCTATTTTATCATGTCTTGAGTTGGTAAGTTTTTCATATTATATCCACTTTATCGTACTGTTATCATCCACCCTATTTTTCCATCTTCACCTCCATGTTGTTCCTATCTTTTCCATGTTCATCTCCTCCCCTTATCGAAATTTTGAGGACGAAATTTTTGTGAGGTGGGTAGATTGTAACACCCCATTCCCAGAATACGTACCCAGATACGAGTCTCGATTTTAGCTCATATTTTTCTTATTTTACCCCGTATTTATTTTTATTATTATTATTCTTATAATTTGGTATTGGATCTGTATTTGGTGGATTCAGAACCAAACGAGTCAGAACCCGGGACCCGATCCCGATGTACTAGTTGATTTGACCTTTCTGATAATTAAACTGGACCGGTTTCAGTTTCAAATATTGACTTTCAATATTTTTTATTTTTTCATGATTTTCTGAAATTTTTCCTGATTTACATTGAAAAGCTCCTAAAATCGGTGTCGACTAGTATCGCCGATCGATTGCAAGAATTTTAATTTATAAATGATATTGAATTTCTTGAATTTCATTTCACAATGTTTCTCAGCATTATATTTTTCATTTTTTGGGACTTTTTGGGAATTTTCTGAATTAGTCAAAATTTAACTGATTTAAATAATAATATTTTATTTTTCTTTTCTTTCTTTCTTGTTTTTTCCTTTCTCCACTCTTCTGCTTAATTTTCCAATTTTCTTTTCGTTTTCTTTTCTTTTCTTTTCCTCCTTTTTCCTTTTTCTTTTTTTTTCCTTTCTTTTCCTTTTCCTTCTTTTTCTTCCTTCTTTTTTCTCTTCCCCACTTGCCCCGCTCCTCCATCCCTCTGCTGATACCCCATATCCTGCACCCAACCATCACATTCCCCACCCCATCTCAGTCTCTCCCATTAACTCCCTCTCTTTTTGTCTCCATCTCTCACTCTCTTTATTCACTCTCCTAGATCTCTCACTCTCCCTCTGCTCTCCTTCCTTCCCCACGCCAGCATCACCCCTCCCTGGCGACCGCTGCGCGCCACCAACCCTCGACGCCACCCCAACTTAACTTCTTTCCTTCCTCCATCAAATCCACTACCCTCCCATCACCCCAAACTTTATCTCTCTCCTCTTTCTCCCCTCAACCACCATTACCACCACCGTACACCTCCACCACCACCTCCGCAAGTCCGGCTAGCCCTCCACCACCTTCAACCTCCATCTCCCTCCTCCACTAGCCGGCAGCACTGCCACCAGGTCGCCCCCTCCTCACTTCAACACCACCACCTCCACCATCCCCATCACCATCTCCATCACCTCAACCAACACCATCATCCCACCTTCCCTCCCCTGGGCCACGGCCGGCCACGTTACCCTCATGGTCGCCGGTCATTCCCCCTCCTCTCCCTTTTCTTATCTCTTTCTTTCTCTCTTTCATTCTTTCTTTTCCTTTTTCTTTCTCTACTATATTTTTCTCTCTTTCTCTCACACTCTCTCATTCTCTCTATCACTTCCTCTCTTTTCTCTCTCCCCTCCCTAACTTGTATCCCCTCTCTCTTTCTCTCTACTTTTTCTCTCTACTTTCCCTCTTTAGTTCTCTCTCTAAGTTCTCTCTAGCTCTTCCCCTATTTTTCGCGCACTATGTGCTCGCCCCACCGGAGCTACGGAGTCGACCATCACGCCCGACTGTCGATTAGGCAAGTACAATTTTTCTTGAGCGAGTGTTCTTCTAATATTGTTATATGTGTTGTGAATACTATTCTTGTGTTAGTTACATGTTTGTGAGTGCCTGTTACATGCTTTGCTTGTGCTCTACTTTTCTTTAGCCTCCGGGCTTATTAGCACGGACTAGCTATTTAATAATATAATTGATAATTATTGATATAGTGGTGAAGAATATGAAATATTTAACTATATTGCTTTCCTGTCTCATGTCACATGACCTGCTGATTGCCTAACACATGATGTTATGCTCCTGTATTCATTTGTATCTTATATTTGGCTTGTACTGCATACTTCACACGGTACTGTGACACCTGATACCTTATATCTGACACCTGACCGGTTAACCACTTTACTCATGATTATTCACCTTTTTGGGAATTTGACACCTTCTATCATGTTATACACCCAAAGATCATTACTCCTGTATCACATCACATAACATACCTGTAACGTAGACATGATGTGGAGCTAAGCACCACACCACACACGTGGGGGGTACCTCTGGAGTCCCCACATTATATCCATAATACACCTATTAACCGGTACGCACATGATGCGTGGAGCTAAGTACCACACAGAGCTAAATATCACACCACATGTGGTGGGAGTACCTTTGGAGTCCGTGGGGGTGCCTCTAGAGTCCAACATCACGACCGTGATATACCTGCCCTCCTGACCCAGCACTTTACACATTACACGATACATAATAAGAATATTAGGAATGTGTGATATTTGGTCTCTCCCTAGTTCAGGTACTGGTACTCACATATCAGATCCAAATGAGTTCTACCAGAGCATAAGCTCTACATGGACTATCAGGAGTGTGCGACACCGGTAGGGAGATGATTGAAATATTAAGTGGTACTGGTTATTATTATTGAATAACTCTAAACTCAATACATCAGTCATAACTTACTTACCTAATAATAATAATGTCAGGAGCAGATGTTACTCTCTCATTCGAATAATGGTAGTCGTATATCAAAATTCGGATGTGTTCTACTAGAAGTACGGACTCCAGTATTGAACTGTTAGTTGTATGAGACACTGGAGGGGAATAATTAAAATAACATGCGACACTGATTATTACTATTGTTATATTATTAAGTTATTATGCCTGTCACTTGTACACTAATTCTATGCTACAATAAATATTCTTGATATTCCAGTTACTGAACTACACTTGTCTCACTCTTTGTTTAAGGATAATGATATACCTATTTATGTTCCCCTATTTTGCAGTTTTCAGGCAACTCAAGTTGTATGCACTCAGATTATTATTATTCTTAATTTTCTTTTATTATTATAATTCATATAATTTGTTATCGGATCCATATTTGGTGGATTCGGAATCAGCCCGAGTTAGAACCCAGGACCCGATCCCGGTGTACTACTTGACTTAACTTTATAGTAGTTAGACTGGACCGATTTCAGTTTCAAATATTGACTTTCAATATTTTGGATTTTTTTCATGGTTTCCTGAAATTTTTCCTGATTTATATTGAAAATATCCTAAAATCGGTGTCGATCGGTATCGCCTATCGATTTCAGGATTTTTAATTTATAAATGATATTTAATTTCTTAAATTTGATTTCACAACGTTCCTCAGCGTTATATTTATCATTTTTTTGAGACTTTTTGGGAATTTTTCTGAATTAGTCAAAATTTAACCGATTTAAATAATATCATTATTTTCCTTTTCTTGCTTTTCCCTTCTCCACTATTCTACTTAATTTTCCAATTTTCTTTTCTTTTTCCATTTTCTTCCTTTTCCTCTTTTTCCTTTTTCTTTTTCTTTTTCTTTTTTCCTTTTCTTTCTTTTTCTTTCTTCTTTTTCTCCTTCCCAACTGCTTCACTCTCCTCCCCATTCCTCTGTCGCCGCCCCATACCCTACACCCAACCATCACATCCCCTACCCCCCATCTCCATCTCTCCCATCAACTCCCTCTCTCTTTGTCTCCATCTCTCACTCTCTCTATTCACTCTCCCTCCTTCCCCACCGCCAGCACCACCCCTCCCCGGCGACTGCGGTGCGCCACCAACCCCCGACGCCACCCCCAACTCCACTTCTCTCCTTCCTCCATCAAATCCACCACCTCCCATCACCCCCAACTTCATCTCTCTCCTCGATCTCCCCTCAACCACCATTACCACCACTGTACACCTCCACCTCCCCAACTCCGGCTAGCCCTCCACCGCCCTTAACGTCCTTCTCCCTCCTCCACTAGCCGGCAGCACCAACATCAAGGTCGGCCCTCCCCACTTCAACACCACCACCTCCACCATCCACATCATTATCTCCATTACCCCAACCAACACCATCATCCCACCTTCCCTCCCCTGTGCCACCGTCAGGCCTTCTGCCACACCGTCGGCCACCCCTGGCCAGCCGCCGCCGACCGTGCCACCCTCCTGGCCGCCGATCACTCCCCCTCCTTTCCCTTTTCTTCTCTTTTTCTTTCTCTCTTTCCTTCTTTATTTTCCTTTTTCTTTCTCTACCGTATTTTTCTCTCTCTTTCCCTCTCTGTCTCTTTCTTTCTCGCTAACTATCACTTGCTCTCTCTTCTCTCTCCCTTCCCTAAACCGTATCTCCTATTTATTTCTCTCTACTTCTCTCTCTATTTCTCTCTACTTTACCTCTTTCGTTCTCTCTCTCTATTTTCGCGCGCTACGCGCTAGCCCCATCGGAGCTCTGAAGTCGATCACCGTGCCCGACCGTCGATTAGGCGAGTACATTTTCTCTTAAGCTAGTGTTTCCTAATATTAATACATGTGTTGCAAATACTATGCTAGTGTTAGTTACATACTTTGTGAGTCCATGTTATATGCTTTGCTTGTGATGTTACTTTCCTTTAGCCTCCAGGCTTTATTAGCACTGACTAGCTATTTAATAATATATTGATAATTATTGATATGATTGTGAAGAGTTTGAAATATTAAACTATATTGTTTTCCTGTATCATGTCACATGACCTGCTGATTGCCTGACACATGATGTTGTGCTCCTGTATTTATTTGTATGTTGTATTTGGCTTGTACTGCATACTTCGCCCGGTACCGTGACACTTGACACCTGATATCTAACACCTGACGGATTAAGCACCTTACTTAAGATTATTCACCATTTTGGGAATTTGACACCTGTTATCATGTTCTACACCCAAAGATCATTACCCCTATATAACTAACATATACATAACGGAACGGTGTGTGGAGCTAAGCACCACACCACACACGTGGTGGGGGTACCTCTGGAGTGCCCACATCGTATCCATAATACACCTGTTAACCGGTACGTGTTGGCCCAAGGTTACAATCACCCTTGTTTAGTGTGTTTTGATGATTACAAAACATATTAGTTATTTGTACTAATATTGTTTATTGTTTAAGTGTGTTTCAGGGTTCTAACTCTACTAAAAGTTTACACCCTAAAAGAAAGTGTTTTGGACTCAAGTCAACTCAAAGTGGGCTCAAGACTCAAGTGTTGAAGACCTTGATGGTGAAAAACCCCCTTGAAGAGCTTGTAGTACTTAGAACCGATGTAAGAATTAGAATGTTAAAGTTTGAGTGTTGGATATTGGCTTTAGGATACACACACACAATTTGGTTTTGTTAAAATGTGAGTCCTGTATTTAAGTTTTCATGTTTTAAATTTGGTTTCATGCCTTAGTAGATATTTACATGACCCTAAGTTTTACAAAATAAATATCATGTTTAGATCATGTTTATATATTCCTACTAGCATATTACTTAAGTTTTCTTAAAGTCAAAATTATTTTGCAAAATTTTTCAAGTCAAAAATACACTGTTTTTTTCCTGTTTCAGGCTGACCGGCCGACCGGCCCGGCCTTTGTGCCTGGGCGTGCACGTCTGTGCACGTCCTACGGTCGACCGGGCGGTCGACCGTCTGAGAGCAGGATTGCTCTCGGGTTTTCTGGGTCGACCGTCAGAAGACCCGAGCCAACGGCTCTTTGACCAGCTGAGCTGGCGGTCGACCGGCCCGGTCGACCGCCAAGCCTGCTGCTGCCCAACGGCTCTTTCCTCTTTTGTGCAATTCTGAAATCTGTTTTTTGATCTACTTTTTGGCAGACTTTTACAGGGTTTTCCAGTTTGTTTTCAGAGCAAATAAGGTCTAAATAAAATTTTTTAAACCCATTTCTCTCCCTATAAATAGAGGAGAAGACTCTCTTACTAAAGACCAAGAAAATTCTCAAGTTTTTCATTGTTTTCAAAAGAGAAGAAAAATTGTTTAAGCTACTCATTTCCAATCTTTTTGAGCTTGTTTTTCAGTTGTGTTTGATAACAAATATCACTCTACAACTGAGTTTTCTCACCACACTTCTTAGAGCCAAAAATCCTTACTCATTCTATAGGAAGTTGTGAAAGAGTGAGAGTTTGTAAAAGAGTTTGGTGATCTTGTTTGTGATCACCTTGGTGACTTGTAATCTTTTTTCTTCTTGTGGAGACACCTCTTCGGTAGAGGTTATTGTAAGTTGGAGAGCTCGGTGCTCGGGTCTTCGGTAGACCATTGTAAGGCATCCTCGGTGGATAGTGGAAACCCTTCACGGAGGTGAAGGCGGGGAGTAGAGCGGTGGCTCGAACCTCGAAACAAATACTTGTGTTTGCGATTGTTTTTTGCTCTTGCTCTTCATTTTGCCTTTAAATTTCTATTGCACTATATTGCTTTCAATTACTTGCTTGTGATCTTGTTTCTTTCTTTGTGCTATTACTTCAAGCTTGTGATACTTGTGATATATTGTGTTCATCTCACTATTCATCCATCACACTTTGCCTTGATCGATCATATCTCATACAACAAGGTTGCATTGCGCACCTCTAACCCATTCAAGGGGAATTGGGAGGAAGGAGTTCAGAACCTCTCACGGGGTATTCGGCTCTTAGTCTTGTTTTGAGAGATCGTTGCATCATTCATCATACTTAGTTTGAAAAAGAATCATTAGATTAGAAATTACACCTATTCATCCCCCCTCTAGGTGTTTTTCAATTGGTATCAGAGCTTGGACTCTAGGATTTGGCTTAACAACCTTAGAGAGATCCTAATTTTGCTAATCATTTCATTCATTTTCACTTAGTAAAAATGGCCGATGGAATTAAAACCCCTCCTAAGTTTGATGGACTTAACTTTCCCATATGGAAGGTTAAGATGATCGTTTTCTTGCAATCTCTAGGTAGTCGAGTTGCAAAGGCCGTTACCAAACCCTTTAGTGCACCCCCCGGTGATGAATCTACTTGGTCCGAAATAGAGACCAAAGAATTTGATGCCAATGCTAGGGCTCACTATGCACTACTTCAAGCCCTTAATGATGATGACATAGCTAGAGTAATTCATTGCAAGTCCGCATATGAAATTTGGACACATTTGTTAGTTACACATGAAGGGACTTCACAAGTGAAGAGGGCTAGATTGACCTTCTTCGGTCCCAATATGAGAATTTTTGCATGCAAGAAAATGAAACCATAGATGATATGGTTACAAGATTTACAAAATTACTAATGGACTTTCTTCTCTAGGTGATGCTATTGATAATGATCAAAGAGTTAGAAAGATCATCCGGGCTCTTCCTCCTTCATGGGAAGTAAAAGCAACAACCTTGAAGGAACTCAATGACAAGAAGAGATGGAATTGATTGGTCTCATTGGGAACCTCAAAACCCATGAGATGGAGAGGAAAGTGAGGGAGGACATGGCTCCTTCCAAGAAGAAGACAATAGCCTTCAAAAGTCAATCCACACACTCCGACGAAGACGATGAAGAAGAAGATGACGAAGAGCTCTCACTTCTTGTGAAGAACGTCCGGAGGATGTACAACAAGGCTAAATTTCAAGGAAGGAAGAGATGGCAAGGAGGCAAAGAAGAAAGAAAGATCATTTGCTTTAATTGCCAAAGACCGGGACACATAGTGGCGGAGTGTCCGGATAAAGTGAAGCCCTCCACCTCAAAGAAGCCTCACAAGAAGAAGGCAATGAAAGCTACATGGGATTCCGAGAGTGAATCCGAGGAGGAGATTGATACCACCAACATGTGCTTCATGGCTAATGAAAGCACAAGCAAGGTAACCCCTTCCACTTCTCCTAATGATGAACTTTCCATGGATGAATTAAGAGAAGCTTTTGTAGAATTATCACATAATTATGATTTTCTTAAGAAAAAGTATTTAAAATGAAAAAGGAAAATGAATCTCTTAATCTTCAAGTCCTTACTATTTCTAAAGAAAAGGATGAATTACTTTCCACTCTTGTTTCCACTCAAAAGGATTTTGACAAGTATAAGATTTCTTGTAAAGGCAAGTCTCCACAAATTGACTCTAATGAGATTACCATGCTTAAAGAAAGAATAGACTCATTGGGAATTGTTTTAAAAAATTGTGAGTTTGATAAGAAGAAGATAGAGGCCATGTTTCCTAAGAAACAAGCCCCTAAGAAAAATGTTCACCATGCTCATGCTCATGTTCATACTACACAACCTTTACATCGTGGCAAACCCCCAAAGCATGCTCACACTTCACACACACATCATGCATTCATGTATGGAAGAGTGTTCTCATGTTCACATTATGGGCGGAAAGGACACTTAGCCAATTTTTGCTATGATAGACTAAGTGCATCTTATCATAATGTTTGGGTTCGAAACACTAACTTTCAAGGACCCAAGAAAGTTTGGGTACCAAAGTCAACAATTTTGTTAAATGATATAGGTACCTTCCAAAGCCCAATGACGTAGAGGATTGTGGTATCTTGATAGTGGTTGCTCAAGGCACATGACTTGGGACATCAACAACTTTGCAACCCTATCAAGATACCATGAAGGTGGCACTGTCACCTTCGGAGATGATGCCAAGGGTAAAATCATCGGTATTGGTAATGTAAAACTCGGCACATCCCCTTTAATTGAAAATGTAGTTTTAGTTGATGGACTCAAGCATAACCTCTTGAGTGTTAGTCAACTTTGTGATAAAGGTTTTGATGTTGTTTTTGATCATATAGCTTGTAAAGTAATTGATAGAATTTCTAATACTTGTGTGTTTTCCGGTTTTCGTGAAAGTAATGTTTATATGATAGATATGTCTAATATGTCTTGTAATATTACTTGTTTAAAAGCCCTCGATGATGACTCTTGGTTGTGGCATAGAAGATTAGGCCATATTTCATTTGACCACATATCTAGGTTAAACACAAAGGAATGGTGAAAGGTATTCCTTGTTTGAGTTTTGAAAAGGACCGAGTTTGTGACGCATGTCAATTTGGGAAACAAACTAAGTCTTCTTTCAAGTCAATTAAGGATATCATGACATCACGTCCTTTGGAGTTAATCCATATGGATCTATTTGGCCCTACACAAACCAAAAGTTTAAGTGGGAATAGATTTGCATTTGTTTTGGTTGATGATTTTTCACGGTTTACTTGGGTTTTCTTTCTTGAACACAAAAATAAAGCATTTTCATATTTTCAAACTTTTAAGAAAAAAGTTGAAAAAGAAAAAGAGTCTTCAATTTTAAGAATAAGAAGTGATAGAGGAGGTGAGTTCATTAACCTACCCTTTACCACTTTTTGTGAAGAACATGGAATTAAGCATGAACTTTCTTGTCCTAGAACTCCACAACAAAATGGAGTAGTTGAACGGAAAAATCGAACTTTACAAGAGATGGCTAAGACAATGCTAAGTGAATATGGTCTACCACATTATTTGTGGGCCGAGGCCGTTAACACATCATGCTATATATCAAATCGTGTTTTATTGTGTAAAAATACTTCAAAAACTTCTTTTGAAATGTACTTTTCTAGAAAATCAAATGTTTCATATTTCAAGGTTTTTGGATGTAAATGTTTTGTTTTAAATACAAAAGATAATTTAGGAAAATTTGATGCTAAAGCATATGAGGCAATTTTTGTTGGGTATTCTAATACAAGTAAGGCTTATAGAATCTTCAATAAATCATCTTTGACTATTGAGGAATCTATACATGTTAAGTTTGAAGAATCTAATTTGTTTGTTAAGAATGTTGTAGAAATAGATGCTTTGGATGAAGGCTTGGAGAAAGTGACCTTGGAGGATACTACTACTATGGGAGACAAGCCAAAGGATGATGAAGGAAGTGAAGCTAAAGTAGAAGAGGCTCAAGGAAATGAAAATCAAACAAATGAAGTGGAGCCTAATCAACAACTTCCAAAGGGTTGGAGATACAATCCTCATCATCCCAAGGACCTCGTCATAGGTGAAGTATCAAAAGGGGTAACCACTCGCTCTAAACTTCATGATTATTGTGGACATTATGCATTTATTTCTCATGTTGAACCCAAGAACGTCCTCGAAGCCGAGGCCGATTCATATTAGTTGCTAGCCATGCAAGAGGAACTCAATCAATTTGAGCGCAACCAAGTTTGGCACCTTGTTCCTAGGCCCCACGATAGACCAACAATTGGTACTAAGTGGATCTTTAAGAACAAGTTGGATGAATCGGGTAACGTTGTTAGGAATAAAGCTAGGTTAGTTGCCCAAGGTTACACTCAAATCGAAGGAATCGATTTTGAAGAAACCTTTGCACCGTAGCACGGCTTGAAGCCATACGGATGACACTAGCATTTGCCTCATATAAAGATTTTAAATTGTTTCAAATGGATGTTAAAAGTGCTTTTCTAAATGGTTTTATTGAAGAGGAGGTGTATGTTGAACAACCCCCCGGGTTTGTTGATCCTACACATCCGGATTTTGTATTTAAATTAGATAAAGCTCTTTATTGTTTAAAACAAGCCCCTAGGGCTTGGTATGAAAGACTTTCTTCATTTTTGATTTCAAATGGTTTTAAGAAAGGTAAAATTGACACAACTTTGTTTACAAAACATGTAGAAAAAGACATTCTTATTGTGCAAATTTATGTTGATGACATTATTTTTGGTTCTACTAATGAATCTCTTTGCCAAGCTTTTGAATCATGCATGAAGGATGAATTTGAAATGTCTATGATGGGGGAGCTCAACTATTTCCTTGGACTCCAAATCAAGCAAAGGAAGGATGGGATCTTCATCAATCAAGCCAAGTACACAAAGGAACTCATCAAAAGGTTCGGGCTTGAAGGATCTAAAGTAAGCAAAACTCCATGGCAACAACTACTAAGCTTGACAAGGATGAATAAGGTAAAAGTGTAGACATTAAAGTTTATCGTAGAATGATAGGTAGTTTATTGTATTTGACGGCTAGTAGGCCGGATATCATGTTTTCCGTTTGTCTTTGTGCTCGTTTTCAATCATGTCCTAAGGAGTCTCATTTAGTAGCGGTAAAACGCATTATTAAATACCTTAAGGGCACTATTGAAGTGGGTTTGTGGTATCCGAAAACCGGCCAATTTTCAATGACGAGTTTTTCGGATGCCGACTATGCGGGTTGTAGGGTAGATAGGAAGAGCACAAGTGGAACATGTCAATTCTTAGGTAATTGTCTTGTATCTTGGTCTTCCAAAAAGTAAAATTCGGTAGCCCTTTCAACCGCCGAGGCGGAGTATGTTGCGGCCGGAGCTTGTTGTGCACAAGTTCTTTGGATGAAACATACTCTCCTTGACTATGATTTACACTTTGATCATGTTAAAATATTTTGTGATAATACTAGTACTATTCACATGACAAAGAATGCAAATCAACATAGTAAAACCAAACACATTGACATTAGGTATCACTTTCTTAGAGATCATTATGAGAAAGGTGATATTGATATTGATTATGTTTCTACCGATTTTCAACTTGCCGATATTTTTACTAAACCTCTAGATTATGCTAGATTTTCATTTATTTGTGGTGAGTTGAATGTTTGCATTATGGATTCTTAAAGAAAAATTTCTTCTATTTTGTTTGTTTAACCCTTTTTTGATGTATGACAAAAAGGGGGAGAAAAAGTATGAGTTTGATTGATTGTTTTGGTTGTTTATTGTGTATATTTTGATGCATTTGAGTTTTTTCTTTTTTTTTTGACAAAACTATGTGTTTTCAATGCCTTATGTATTTAGCTCTTCATTGACATTTTTGATACATAGCATTATTTGAGGGGGAGCTTTCCAAGCTCTTCTTCCATTTTTGTTTAAATAACCTATATGTTTTGTCATCATCAAAAAGGGGGAGATTGTTGGCCCAAGGTTACAATCACCCTTGTTTAGTGTGTTTTGATGATTACAAAACATATTAGTTATTTGTACTAATATTGTTTATTGTTTAAGTGTGTTTCAGGGTTCTAACTCTACTAAAAGGTTTACACCCTAAAAGAAAGTGTTTTGGACTCAAGTCAACTCAAAGTGGGCTCAAGACTCAAGTGTTGAAGACCTTGATGGTGAAAAGCCCCCTTGAAGAGCTTGTAGTACTTAGAACCAATGTAAGAATTAGAATGTTAAAGTTTGAGTGTTGGATATTGGCTTTAGGATACACACACACAATTTGGTTTTGTTAAAATGTGAGTCCTGTATTTAAGTTTTCATGTTTTAAATTTGGTTTCATGCCTTAATAGATATTTACATGACCCTAAGTTTTACAAAATAAATATCATGTTTAGATCATATTTATATATCCTACTAGCATATTACTTAAGTTTCCTTAAAGTCAAAAATTATTTTGCAAAATTTTCAAGTCAAAAATACACTGTTTTTTTCCTGTTTCAGGCTGACCGGCCGACCGGCCCGGTCGACCGGCCTTTGTGCCTGGGCGTGCACGTCTGTGCACGTCCTACGGTCGACCGGGCGATCGACCGTCTGAGAGCAGGATTGCTCTCGGGTTTTCTGGGTCGACCGTCCGATCGACCGCCAGAGGAAGACTGAGAGCAGGTTTGCTCTCGGGTTTTCTGGGTCGACCGGCCGGTCGACCGCCAGAAGACCCGAGCCAACGGCTCTTTGACCAGCTGAGCTGGCGGTCGACCGGCCCGGTCGACCGCCAAGCCTGCTGCTGCCCAACGGCTCTTTCCTCTTTTGTGCAATTCTGAAATCTGTTTTTTGATCTGCTTTTTGGCAGACTTTTACAGAGTTTTCCAGTTTGTTTTCAGAGCAAATAAGGTCTAAATAAAATGTTTTAAACTCATTTCTCTCCCTATAAATAGAGGAGAAGACTCTCTTACTAAAGACCAAGAAAATTCTCAAGTTTTTCATTGTTTTCAAAAGAGAAGAAAAATTGTTTAAGCTACTCATTTCAATTCTTTTTGAGCTTGTTTTTCAGTTATGTTTGATAACAAATATCACTCTGCAACTGAAGTTTTCTCACCACACTTCTTAGAGCCAAAAATCCTTACTCATTCTATAGGAAGTTGTAAAGAGTGAGAGTTTGTAAAAGAGTTTGGTGATCTTGTTTGTGATCACCTTGGTGACTTGTAATCTTTTTTCTTCTTGTGGAGACACCTCTTCGGTAGAGGTTATTGTAAGTTGGAGAGCTCGGTGCTCGGGTCTTCGGTAGACCATTGTAAGGCATCCTCGGTGGATAGTGGAAACCCTTCACGGAGGTGAAGGCGGGGAGTAGAGCGGTGGCTCGAACCTCGAAACAAATACTTGTGTTTGCGATTGTTTTTTGCTCTTGCTCTCCATTTTGCCTTTAAATTTCTATTGCACTATATTGCTTTCAATTACTTGCTTGTGATCTTGTTTCTTTCTTTGTGCTATTACTTCAAGCTTGTGATACTTGTGATATATTGTGTTCATCTCACTATTCATCCATCACACTTTGCCTTGATCGATCATATCTCATACAACAAGGTTGCATTGCGCACCTCTAACCCATTCAAGGGGAATTGGGAGGAAGGAGTTCAGAACCTCTCACGGGGTATTCGGCTCTTAGTCTTGTTTTGAGAGATCGTTGCATCATTCATCATACTTAGTTGAAAAAGAATCATTAGATTAGCAATTACACCTATTCACCCCCCCTCTAGGTGTTTTTCAGTACGCACATGATGTGTGGAGCTAAGTACCACACGGAGCTAAATATCAGACCACACACGTGGTGGGGGTACCTCTGAAGTCCGTGGGGGTGCCTCTAGAGTCTAACATCACGACCGCGGTACACCTTCCCTCCTGACCCAGCACTTTACACGTTACACGATAAACAATAATAATATTAGGAATGTGTGATATTTGATTTCTCCTTTGTTCTGGTATCGGTACTCATGTATCAGATCCAAATGAGTTCTACCGAAGTATAAGCTCTACATGGACTATCATTGGTGTGAGACACTGGTAGGGAGATGATTGAAATATCAGGCGGTACTGGCTATTATTATTGAATAACTCTAAACATAATACATCATCCGACATCAGTCATAACTAATTTACCTAACAATAATAATGTCAGAAGGGGATGTTATTCGGTTACTCCCTCGTTATGGTATCCGTATATCAAAGTTCAGATGTGTTCTGTTAGAAGAACGAACTCCAGTATTAAACTGCTAGTCGTATGGGACACTAGAGGAGAATAATTAATAACAAGCAATATTGATTATTACTATTGTTATATGATTAAGTTATTCTGCCCATCACTTGTACACTAATTCTGTGCTACAATAAATATTCATGGTATTCTTGTTACTGAACTACACTTGTCTCACTTTGTTTAAGGATAAAGATATACCTATTTATGTTTCCCTATTCTGTAGTTTTCAGGCAACTTGAGCTGTATACACTCAAATTGTATACACTCAAGTAAGGTGACGAGCGGTATGAGGTATATATATGAGGGTTTCCTTATTTGGATTATTCTTTCGACGTACTAACATATGAAGTCGTAGACTCGGCATGTACAACTGGTTTTACCAACATTTGAATTTATCAGGTTTTGATTCAGATTTTCTATTTTGGATTTTGATTCGGATCTCGAGTTTTATTATTTATTACTATTATGGTTATTATTATAGTACATTGCTCACCACTTGTGTAATACTCTGTTTATCTCTTACTGTTTCATCCCAATACACTGCTTGATTCTTGCTACCTATTATGCCTAAGCTGCTATATTAATCTCTTGACTTGCTTACTTCTTAGTCTAGTCCTGCTTCTATCTGTTTCATTTACATTTATTGTTTCTTGCCTGCCTGCTTGACTTAAGTACACAATATATTAATTCTTGGTACACTTGTGTTTGCCTGTGCACGCCACTTGGCCTCATTCTACGCACTTACTGGGTTGTTTTCAGACAACCTTGAACATGCATGTCAAGATCCCGAAGCTTAGACCAAAAGAGATCCTTCAGCGATAAACTAGGCATTTCATATGAGCAAACGGATCAGCCGTAGCTTATTCTCGATTTGCCCTCTCTTGACCGGCTCGTGAGATCCCTTTTTTGTAGCTCATGAGTATGTTTCAGTCTTTTTCATGCTTTGTAATCATACTTTTGCGCCTTCTAGTGATGTGATACTCCTGTAATATTATGTCACAGTCTGTGATGACGATGCACTTGTACTGTATTATTAGAATGTATAGTACCATTGTGCTTTCGCACTCTGATTCTTATCTGTACTAATGCTTAGCGTACATACGTGAGGGTATTTTCGCCCTGCGTATGGACGTCGCAGTAACATCTCCGTACTCGCGAGATTCGGGCGTTACAATAAACATAAGTAAACCGGTTAAACCAAAACCCAATAAACTAGACATTGAAATCTTGTATGTGTATGTATTCTTGAGCATCAATTCAGCACCCTACACTTAAACATTCTAAATTCTTATATAAACATAGGTTCTTCAAGTCTTCAAGTCTCCTTCAAGTGGACTTCTCCAAAAATTCATTCATTAATCGTCCGAGTTTGAATCCCGTACTCGAGTAAACTTGAGTACTTCAACACCTTCTTTTTGAGAAAGAATGAAACTAAATCTTCTTAAACCCTGAAAAACTTAAGCACACTTGAACTTGATTAGTACCTCATAACTACATGAGTTTTGTAATCATCAAAACAAGAAACCAGTGGTTGTAACTTTGGGCCAACAATCTCTCCCTTTTTTTATGATGACAAAACACGTGAGTTATTTATCAAAAACAATATGAAGTGCTTGAAAAGCTCCCCCTCAAATTATGCTTATTTGAATTCAAGTTCAATATGACTAAAGATTTTGTCAATATAATCAAGTCACATGCATGCATATATAGAAATTCAACAACTTAAAACAATATGCTTAAGTAGCCATCCATCTATCCATGCCTCCTATCAGGAGCACTAGCTATCATATCAATTGAAAGTTCACCTAGAGGGGGTGAATAGGTTAAACTTAAGTAGCCATGCATGCATATATAGAAATTCAACAACTTAAAACAATATGCTTAAGTAGCCATCCATCTATCCATGCCTCCTATCAGGAGCACTAGCTATCATATCAATTGAAAGTTCACCTAGAGGGGGTGAATAGGTTAAACTTTTAAAAACATGAAAAGAAAAAAATAAGTAATTATAAAAAACAAAAGAAAAGAAAAAATAAAAATATTAAGAAAAAATAATTTGGAAAGTAAAGAAAGAAGAATTAGAAAATGGAGACTAAAAAATGGAGAAACAAAAGAAACTCAAAAAGTTAAAAGAACAAAAAAATTTTAACAAGGATGTGAATTGAATAAAAAGTTGAACATATTCCCAGCCTATAAAGAATGAAAAAAAAAAAAAAATTTAAGTGTATTTTGTATTTCACGTATCAAATTCAAACATAATTTAATGAATAATTTAACCATATTTTGCATTTTCCAACTCAGAGAGTAGAAGAATTCTTTTTTTTTCCCTTTACTGTTTGATATTGAGTTATGAGAGAACCTATATTCATACCTGAGCTATGAAAACACTTGTCCTGAAAAATGGAAAAAGAAAAAAATTCACGAAAGTATATATAGACTTTAGAATTAAAGAACTTCTGTTTCTTGACAATCAAAGATTAATTACTAAGTCTTTGCTAATCTAATAATAAAATAGTCTAATCAATATAATATACAAATAATGCTCAAGAACCATTATATATTATATGCCATGAAATATCAAATTACAATTAAATATATTAACATTTAAATATAATTAACCATCAAATAATATCTTAACTAAAGGATAGTATTAGCAAAAGGTAAATAACTATTCACCTGTGAGGATTACGATTCTTCTCGATCATCTTCTCCGCTTTTCATGACGATCGACTGGAACCAAAGAAGATGACTCAGCCGTCTGATGGGCTTGTAGGGTTTTTAGAAAGAAAGTTTTGTAATTTAAGAGTTTCAATTTGAATCTAAGTGAAAGTGAAAAGGGAGAGATTTTATCTTACTTTATTTTTCACTTTTTTATTTTTTTTCTTTTCTTTTATGTGGATGTGTAAGGAGAGGGAAGTTTCTATTAGGATTTTGACTTGTTTTCAAGAGGAGATGATGGTCTAAGAATATCTAATCGAATTAAAGAAGGCAATGACTTGAAGCAGAAGAAGTAAATCAAGATGGAGCAGATTAGTCGACTGTATAATCGACTTATGCTCAAAACCAATCGACTATACAGTCGACTAGGAAGATATATAGAAGGAGAACTTCTCAGTTAGTCGCCTGATACATTGGATCAGTCGACTACTGAGCAAGTTAGTCGACTAGTCACGCATGTAGTCGACTATCAAGGCGATTCCGCGTGAGCAGTTTCCTTTTCAGGTGCCTACAGATTTTCTTTTCTGGTGGAGTTCGAATAGGATTCAGATTCTATTCAATGAATGTTTGTTTCTAAAGATTGAAGGATTTAGAATTCTTCTAGGTCAATGAGATCAATTCCTAATAGGATTGATTAAGATTCTTCAAGCATCTGACGGCTAAGATCATATCAGAGTTAGAATAGGGTTTGAATTATAACTCTATAAATAAAGGTTACAACCTAAGATTTAGGTGAAAGAGAAAAATTTGTGGTGAACAATAATGTGAGGCCATAAAGAAGCCAAGTTAAAGAGAGAAGAAGGTGACGGTGCATAAGAGAAGGTATACTCTTGCATAGGCGCAGATTCAAGGAGAATGTGAATACTCTTATGGGATTAAGGGGAATGTTAGATCTCTATTGTATCAAATTTATTAATAATACTCTCTCAAGTTCTCTCCGAGTGAATGTAGGCTAAGTTTAGGCCGAACTACGTTAAATTGTGTATTCATCTTCTTGTATCTTTTAATATTCATCTTGTGTGCTCGAGATAATCGATCTCATGGAGTGTTTGAGGTTATCGGTGGAGATCTCCGTATCTCCCAACAATTAATATCATAGTAAGTATGTTATCCTGGGTTATGCATGCAACAGCTTCTCATTTTTTTCCCCTAAACAATGTGACAAGTTTTTTTATGTTTAGATTTTAGACAAGAATAAAAAAGAGAGTTTTCATGATATGAGAGTCTTCATTATAGTAGGACAATAATTAAAATAAAATTGAATTATGAAAAATAAAAAGATAAAAAAATAGAGAGGGACAAGAAAAATGTGCACGTGTTTTCTATTTTTCTTTTAAAAGTAGTTGTAAATAGATTATAAATTGGATTCAGAACAGAACTCAGTAGACCCTAATAAGGGATTGTAAGAGACACTTACAAAAGAAAATAGAAAACGAAAATTGTGTTGTTCAGGAAAACCAAATAGCAAACAGATTCTAATGATTTTCAAACGAGAGTGCAGGTGCAAACAAAACACATGCAGAGGATCCAGATAATATTTTAACTCAATAACCATATTAATTGGAATTGGATACAGATTTGAGTTAGAATCAATTCGGATACTGATCAGATATTTGTCGGATATTTCTGAATAAGGCTGAAAACAAGAAGAAAAAATAGGAGTTGAATCGCTAATTTTACTACTTTTTAAATGTAAAAAATATCAAAACTATATTATATTGATCTTTCTTAATAAAAATATAACATTATAACATATTTGATATATTTGAAACATATATGTTTACTCGGTTCAGGATTGAGAATCTCAAATATTTCATATGATTTTATGGTTATATATTATATATATATATATATATATATATATATATATATATAGAGAGAGAGAGAGAGAGAGAGAGAGAGAGACACACACACACACACACACATGAGAAAAATGTATATCAGCCGACGGCTAAGAGACCCTCTCAGCCTGCAGTGACGTGGTACATTGTTAGCCACACTAGAAAGGACGCTCCACCTATTGAAACAGTTGAAATTACTAAATGCCCTTGCGGTAAAAGACAGTGGATTTGTATAGTTTATTATTTTTTTATATTTCTGACGTTAGTCAATATTGTCATAATTATCTTTTATAACTGCGGCCAAACTGTGACCAATTTCATCAAATCACGAAACTAATTTGAATGCTCATTTATTAATTTTTTTTTTTTACTAATTTGAAATTTATTGATTTTGAATATAGTCGCAGTTTACTTTTTTTCGCATATAATGTATAAATTATTATTATTTTTTTTACATATTGAATGCGGATAAGGACTGCGACTATGATCGCAGTGCTTAAGGAGAGCAAGTCGTGGACGTTTTTTTTTTGCTATATTAAATGAAATAACGGTGACTAAGAACTGATACTATAATCACAGTTCACGTATTATTTTATATATTTGTTCTTCACTTTACTGTTATCTCAGCCGCCTATAAACTATTAAATTTTTTTTTACATATAGCATGCGATCAAGGACTGTGACTATGATCGCAATACTCACGACAGCATTTTTTGTTGATGAATTTTTTGCTAAGTTAAATGTAATAATGGTGACTAAGGACTGATACTATAGTCGCAGTTTACGTATGATTTTATATATTTTCTCTTCAATTTAACTGTTGTCTCAGCCGCCTATAAACTACGAATTTTTTTACTTATTGTATGCGAAGTAGGACTGCGATTATGGTCGCAGTGTTTAACGACAGCAGTCGCAATTTTATAATTTGTGATATACAGTGAAATATACTGATTTGAGAGGACTGCGAATGTTCGCAATATTATCTGTTTATATAGTTTAATTTTGGACTGCGACCATGGTAGCTGTTTTTAACTTTATTGAATGCAAAACGATCAAACTGTTTATGACTGGACAGCGACCGTGATCGCAATTTCATATGTAATTATTATATGAGTACTGCGACCATTATCGCAAATAAGATGCAGAAATAATAACTATACGGTATACTTTATATGTATTTTAAAAATATGAAAGATTATTTTACAGATAGAAGTAAATTTTATTTATAACATAATATGGTCAGAAAGAGACCTTACAAAAAAAGAGCATTAAAAGCTCTTAAAAGAAGAAAATAACGTTGAATATCAGAAGATCAGAAAATCCTAATCCTCGTCGTCATCACCATCATAAGCAGATCCGTCGTCTTCATTCTCCTCGTCTTCCTGTTCATCACTTATTTCCTCATCATCTTCCTCTTTTTGAGGGTTTTTTGGTTCATCAATAAACTCCCAGAATGGATCGTCTCTATCAAGCTCTTCGTCCGATCCGTGTCGAGAAAGCGAGCCTCCAGCATCAGAGGACGTGCTTTCATCAAGCATGTCTCTGTCAAGTGGTAGAGGAATAATTTCCTCCTCACTAAGCCCCATGAAAACTTCATCATCCTCATGAAGAGGATGATCAGTTAAAATATTATTTGATGTAGTGAGATAGTCAAAAAGAGTGAAGTCCAGACTGGTATCAGATTCACTAGAATACCCTGAAGAAAGAGGACTAGTGGAGGAATGATTGAAGTTGAAATCTGAGTGTTCAGAGGAAGAGATTAGGAAGACATGATTCAAGAATGAATTGTTTTCTGGAAGTTTTTGAAATCAAATTGAAAAGGAAGAGCAAAAATATAGTTTTTAGATATGAGATAATATATTAGTTACAAGCACTATATAAAAGTCAATAATGTGAAAGAACATGAATAGTAATAATAATTGTTATAGGTGATGGTTAAGTATTGGAAGTGGTAAAAAAAATTAAATATTTAATTGAAGAGTTATGGCGGGAGAATCTGAAGAGTTTCTTTTTTCCAGAGGTTTACTACGTGAAGTACAAATTAACTTTTTATAGAATATTTTTCCTATATCTTTAGATTACGTATGGTGCACGTCTTTTCTTTATCGAGATTAATATTAGTGCATCTCTTTTTTCGAGACTGTTGTTATATCACGGTAGATAGGATATTAATTACTTCTTTTAATTCAGTATAATTAATATAGTATTTTATAAGATGTGATATACGCGAACTGATCTCAGGGTCGCATGGCTAATCTACTTTGTAAAATTATCAAAATCTGTTACATAAGGCATGCGAAAAAAGATTGCGACGTTGGTCGCAGTGCTGAAAAGTGCGACTTTGGTCGCTGTGTTGAACGAGGTCGCAGTGCTGAACGATAGCATGTTTCATCTGTTATTTTTATGCGAATAAAGAATGCGACTAGGGTCGCAGACATGATATTAAATTGAAAGTTATATTATATTAAGTCTGCGACCATGGACGCAGTGATAGAAAGTTTTTGTTATACTATGACTGCGACTAGTGTCGCAGTCGTCATATAAAATTGAAAGTTATATTATATTATGTCTGCGACCATGGTCGCAATGTTCGAAAGTTTTATTATACTATGACTGCAACTATGATCGCAATCTTTGTAAAACGGTCAGAATTCTGTTACATAAGGCATGTGAAAAAGACAGCGTCTGTCGTCGGAGTGCTGAACGATATCATGTTTCGTCTTTTTATGAATTTTTGTGTTTAATGAATGCAAATAATTAACCATTATATTTCATTATTTTTTTACACTGTGCATTTGTAATAGAAAAATCAATATACGGTTGCCCCATATTAAATTTCATTTTTCTATTCATTTTAGTTTCTTTTATTAAACCTATATGAGTTGAAAATAACAGGAAATAAAATAATATAAAAAATTAAATAAAAAACAATAGTTTATTTACGTTTCAAACATGTTTTTTACTTTTTAATGATGCTGTTTATTTCACATTATCTTGATCCAAATTTTTCTATTATATTTTTGATGTAGTAGAATTAGGAATTTTATAACTGTAGATATATATTCAACTGAAAATTCTTTAGATAAATTTTGTTTGTGGATGAGTTTATGCTAGTTTAGAAATAAAAAAAGGGTATTTTTGTTAATTTGATTCACGATTCTTTAGGCAGGATTTTTTTGATTTTTTTGGCGCCTACACTCTGCGGCCGATATGTGGCATATATTCAGTCACGTCCCGCCGGCTGAGAAACTTACTGTACCTCAGCCGGCGGGCTGAGAGAGTTTCTCAGCCGGCGGGACGTGGCTGAATATATGCCACATATCGGCCGCAGAGTGTAGGCGCCAAAAAATCAAAAAGATCCCGCCTAAACAATCGTGAAACAAATTGACAAAAATACCCCTTTTTTAATTCTAAACTGGAATAAAGTCAACAACAAACAAAATTTCAGTTGAATATATCTACAGTTATAAAATTCGTAATTTTACTACATCAAAAAATATAATTAAAAAAAATTTTGGATCAACATAATGTAAAATAAGCAGAAGCATTGAAAATTTAAAAAACATGTCATGGTCGCAGACTTAATACAATATAACTTTCAATTTTATATGACAACTGCGACACAGTCGCAGTCACTAGTCGCAGTCATAATATAACAAAACTTTTTATATAATGTCTGCGACCCTAGTCGCATTCTATCGTACAGCAATGCGACCTCCTTCAGTACTGCGACCAAAGTAGATTAGCCATGCGACCCTGAGATCAGTTCGCGTACATCACATCTTATAAAAAATACTATATTAATTACACTGAATTAAATGAAAGTAATTAATATTCTTTCTACCGTGATACAACAACAGTCTAGAAAAAGATATGCAATAATGTTAATATCGATAAAGGAAAGATGTGCACCATACGTAATCCAAAGATATAGGCAAACAATTCTATAAAAAGTTAATTTGTACTTCAACTATTAAAACTCTGGCAAAAAGAAACTTTTCGGATTCTTCCGCAATAAATCTTCAATTAAATATTTAATTTTTTTTTACCACTTTCTACCATACTCAACCCTCACCTGTAACAATTATTATTACTATTCATGTTCTTCCACAATATTGACCTTTATATAATTCTTGTAACTAATATATTATCTCATACCTAAAAACTATATTTTTGCTCTTCCTTTTCAATTTGATTTCAAAAACTTCCAAAAAACAATTCATTCTTGAATCATGTCTTCCCCATCTTCTTCCTCTGAACACTTAGATTTCAACTTCAATCGTTCCCCCACCGGTCCTTTTTCTTCAGGATATTCTAGTGAATCTGATATCAGTATGGACTTCACTCCTTTTGACTATCTCACTACATCAAATAATGTATTAACTGATCCTCCTATTCATGAGGATAATGAAGATTTCATGTGGGTTAGTGAGGAAGACATTATTCCTCTGCAACTTGACGGAGACATGCTTGATGAAAGCATGTCCTCTGATGCTGTAGGCTCGCTTTCTCGCAACGGGTCAGACGAAGAGCTTGATAGAGACGATCCATTCTGGGAGTTTATCGGTGAAACAAGAAAACCTCAAAAACAAGAAGATGATGAGGAAATAAGTGATGAACAGGAAGAGCAGAAGAATGAAGACGACGAATCTGCTTATGATGGTGATAATGACGAGGATTAGGATTTCCTGATCTTCTGATATTCAACCTTATTTTGTCTTCTTTTAAAAGCTTTTAATTCTCTTTTTTTGTAAGGTCTCTTTCTCACTATATTAACTTATAAGCTCTTTTAATTACATATCAAACTGCGACTGCTGTTCTTAAACACTGCGACCATAGTCGCAGTGCTACTACGCATGCAATAAGTAAAAATAATTCATACTTTATTATATTTTTTTATCTGATTTGATATTTAATGATTTTTAATATAGTCGCAGTTTACTTTTTTTCGCATGTAATGTATAATGCGATCAAGGACCCGACTATGGTCGCAGTACTTAACGAGAGCGATAGTATAATCGCAGTTCACGTATTATTTTATATTTTTTGTTCTTCATTTCTGACTGTTGTCTGATCCTCCTATGAACTATTAAATTAGTTTTTACATATAGTATGCGATCATGGACTGCGACTATGGTCGCACTACCGCGACTATGGTCGCAGTACTTAACGAGAGCGATAGTATAATCGCAGTTCACGTATTATTTTATATTTTTTGTTCTTCATTTCTGACTGTTGTCTGATCCTCCTATGAACTATTAAATTGGTTTTTACATATAGTATGCGATCATGGACTGCGACTATGGTCGCACTACCGCGACTATGGTCGCAGTACTTAACGAGAGCGATAGTATAATCGCAGTTCACGTATTATTTTATATTTTTTGTTCTTCATTTCTGACTGTTGTCTGATCCTCCTATGAACTATTAAATTGGTTTTTACATATAGTATGCGATCATGGACTGCGACTATGGTCGCACTACCGCGACTATGGTCGCAGTACTTAACGAGAGCGATAGTATAATCGCAGTTCACGTATTATTTTATATTTTTTGTTCTTCATTTCTGACTGTTGTCTGATCCTCCTATGAACTATTAAATTGGTTTTTACATATAGTATGCGATCATGGACGGCGACTATGGTCGCACTACCGCGACTATGGTCGCAGTACTTAACTTAACGAGAGCGATAGTATAATCGCAGTTCACGTATTATTTTATATTTTTTGTTCTTCATTTCTGACTGTTGTCTGATCCTCCTATGAACTATTAAATTGGTTTTTACATATAGTATGCGATCATGAACTACGACTATGGTCGCACTACCGCGACTATGATCGCAGTACTTAACGAGAGCGATAGTATAATCGCAGTTTACGTATTATTTTATATTTTTTGTTCTTCATTTCTGACTGTTGTCTGATCCTCCTATGAACTATTAAATTGGTTTTTACATATAGTATGCGATCATGGACTGCGACTATGGTCGCACTACCGCGACTATGGTCGCAGTACTTAACGAGAGCGATAGTATAATCGCAGTTTACGTATTATTTATATTTTTTTGTTCTTCATTTCTGACTGTTGTCTGATCCTCCTATGAACTATTAAATTGGTTTTTACATATAGTATGCGATCATGGACCGCGACTATGGTCGCACTACCGCGACTATGGTCGCAGTACTTAACGAGAGCGATAGTATAATCGCAATTTACGTATTATTTTATATTTTTTGTTCTTCATTTCTGACTGTTGTCTGATCCTCCTATGAACTATTAAATTGGTTTTTACATATAGTATGCGATCATGGACTGCGACTATGGTCGCAGTACACTTGACTGCATTTTTCTTGATGAATTTTTTTTTTTTTTGGCTAAGTTAAATGTAATAACGGTGAATAAGTATTGATTCTATAGTCGCAGTTTACGTATGTTTTTATATGTTTTGCTTATAAAGTATGAATTATTTTTACTTATTGCATGCGTAGTAGCACTGCGACTATGGTCGCAGTGTTTAAGAACAGCAGTCGCAGTTTGATATGTAATTAAAAGAGCTTATAAGTTAATATAGTGAGAAAGAGATCTTACAAAAAAAAAGAATTAAAAGCTTTTAAAAGAAGACAAAATAAGGTTGAATATCAGAATATCAGGAAATCCTAATCCTCGTCATTATCACCATCATAAGCAGATTCGTCGTCTTCATTCTTCTGCTCTTCCTGTTCATCACTTATTTCCTCATCATCTTCCTGTTTTTGAGGTTTTCTTGTTTCACCGATAAACTCCCAGAATGGATCGTCTCTATCAAGCTCTTCGTCTGACCCGTTGCGAGAAAGCGAGCCTACAGCATCAGAGGACATGCTTTCATCAAGCATGTCTCCATCAAGTTGCAGAGGAATAATGTCTTCCTCACTAACCCACATGAAATCTTCATTATCCTCATGAATAGGAGGATCAGTTAATACATTATTTGATGTAGTGAGTTAGTCAAAAGGAGTGAAGTCCAGACTGGTATCAGATTCACTAGAATATCCTGAAGAAAAAGGACCGGTGTGGGAACGATTGAAGTTGAAATCTAAGTGTTCAGAGAAAGAAGATGGGGAAGACATGATTCAAGAATGAATTGTTTTTTGGAAGTTTTTGAAATCAAATTGAAAAGGAAGAGCAAAAATATAGTTTTTAGGTATGAGATAATATATTAGTTACAAGAATTATATAAATGTCAATATTGTGGAAGAACATGAATAGTAATAATAATTGTTACAGGTGAGGGTTGAGTATGGTAAGAAGTGGTAAAAAAAATTAAATATTTAATTGAAGATTTATTGCGGAAGAATCCGAAGAGTTTCTTTTTGCCAGAGTTTTAATACTTGAAGTACAAATTAACTTTTTATAAAATTGTTTGCCTATATCTTTAGATTATGTATGGTGCACATCTTTCCTTTATCGATATTAACATTATTGCATATCTTTTTTCTAAACTGTGTTGTATCACGGTAGAAAGAATATTAATTACTTTCATTTCATTCAGTGTAATTAATATAGTATTTTTTATAAGATGTGATGTACGCGAACTGATCACAGGGTCGCATGGCTAATCTACTTTTGTCGCAGTACTGAAGGAGGTCGCATTGCTGTACGATAGAATGCGACTAGGGTCGCAGACGTTATATAAAAAAATTTTGTTATACTATGACTGCGACTAGTGACTGCGACTGTGTCGCAGTTGTCATATAAAATTGAAAGTTATATTGTATTAAGTCTGCGATCATGGCATGTTTTTTAAATTTTCAATGCTTCTGCTTATTTTACATTATGTTGATCCAAATTTTTTTAATTATATTTTTCGATGTAGTAAAATTACGAATTTTATAACTGCAGATATATTCAACTGAAATTTTGTTTGTTGATGACTTTATTCCAGTTTAGAATTAAAAAAAGGGTATTTTTGTCAATTTGTTTCACGATTGTTTAGGCGGGATCTTTTTTGATTTTTTTGGCGCCTACACTCTGCGGCCGATATGTGGCATATATTTAGCCACGTCCCGCCGGCTGAGAAACTCTCTCAGCCTGCCAGCTGAGGTACAGTAACCCGTATATATATATATATTGAACAAAGCGATACCCCGTTTGAACTATAAATATCATATTTGTATCCATATTTTGAACAGATATCGAGTACCGATAACCACATTAACAAAACCAATAGAAAATGATAAAGAACAGATTATTTCTTTGCGTCGCGACACAAAATCCCAAAGCCCACACACTTGTGTTGTTGAGCCTTACTTGAGCTTTTAGCCTATTTACCAATTAACATGTGAAGATGGATTCATTCCAACACCACCCCACAAACCACCCCACGCTTCCCCACCACACACCCCCCCCCCCCCAAAAAAAAAAAAAAACGCGCGCACGCGCACACACAAAAAAAAAAAACCGCTTGGAAAAAAAAAACTGCAAACAGAATGCTACATTACCTTGCTGTTGGGTTGAAACCCAAAGATTAAAGGCCGAAATGGTTGCGAGAAAGGCAGTGTTGGCTCTGACGTATCACGCCAGCTAGAATTTCAAACAAAACTTGTTTGGGTGACATTGGTGAAAAAGCCTCATCATGAGATAAGCCCCCACTAAAAACACCCTATGCGGTTTCAAGCCCAAGAGGGACAAAAACCGCAAGAATCTAAAAGCGCTGGATCACGCACACGTTGAAAGAGCCAATCATTATAGATTCATATTTTCAAAATTTTACCAAACATGTGCCAAAAGGAAATGCAGGAAATGAGTAAAGAACAAGTGAGGCCCACATTTCCAACCACTTTCAAACTTTTAACTTGGAAGTGGGATGAGGTTTTAAAAAAAATCCTATGTGGCACCTATTTCTTCGTTCTTTTCTAGTGGACCCTACATTTCTTTACACTCACAATCAAACACAACTTGGAAACCTACTATTATAGGGCCCACAAAGATTTCCAAATTTCCAGGTTCATTCAACCAAACAGGCTCGGCCAACCCATTGGTTGCAGCATGCATCACATTCATGTTATAGCCAATGAATACGTGCAATGCTGTTAACCAATGAACATTAGGTTATCTGCATCTATTATGTCGAATATGTTATCTGTATTTGTACCAATCAAAACTGCAAACCAACCAATGAAAACTGTAACTACGGTGCTACATATACAGTCGAAACACGCTTAGCAATTAGCATGAATATATAATTTAATATAGGAATCTCCATTGTGCGTTTCTCACATTTCCCTCCTCTTCGGTGAGAAAAAGCCATAATCCTGCAGTTTACGAAAAACTCCCACATAAGTAGAAATAAAAAGAAGCAAATGGAGGAGGAGGATTTAGGATCTCAATTAAGGTCCAACTATGAGTGAAGACAACCCAGAGTAGTGTAGTATGAAATCCCTGCATATATTTCTCTATGTTACATATTATTCCATTTGTACATGCATACAAGACATACAACTACTAAATTAACTCGAACATAATTTTAGCTAACAAAAAAATTGACGTAACTACTATTTGTATCTTCAGTTTTCTCCGTAAAAATAAGGGGAAAAAAAATTGTATCTACAACAGTGTCTTCCCTCTATTTACACCCCCCCAATATCTAAATCAAACCAAGCATTTAGGCTGAGATAAACTAGCAAAGCAAATGGATCAACTCAAACAAAGGAATGGCTGCCTAGATGAAACTATGGGCATGTTTGTTTGGACAAGGGACAGAGCTACAAACAAATAACTTACAGCCCAATTAGAACTACGGTGTTTGTTTGGACGATAATTCATAAAGGACTTACGTCACTCAACTACCACTCACTTGTAACTCAATTACTACTCACTTACAGCCCACTTATAGTTAATTTTGTGGTCATGCAAATTTGTATTATTTTTTTATGTTAATATTAATTTTTTAATATTTAGCATTTTTAGTATTTATTTGCAATATTAAAAAATTTTAAATCACCACATAGTTAATTTTGTGGTCAACTTTTCCACTTACGACTTACACATTACGACAACCAAACACCATAAAACACAATACACTTTGCCACTTACAACTTTATATTACCAATCAAATACCGTAAAACTTATATGTATGTAACTCATTTACAACTGTAAAAGAATTTATCAATTACGACTTATGAATTACGGCCAATTACGACAATCAAACAGACTCATAGTCAGCTAAAATCCTAGAACCATGAGTATATCTCCATTGATAACACCTATGTTCAGAGTCGAAACAAATTCAGTCACCTCACAGGCAAGGGACAGAGCTACAAACAACAAGATGTACCACAGATAAGGAGAATAAATCACGAGCAAGTTCTAAGAAAAGCATCCAAAAGCATATGATCAAACTAATTGGTGGAGGTCAAAGGCAGGACAGCCATATCTCACATTCAAGATTGCGGGCTTGTATGTTTGACAGAATCCAATTCCTCCACAAAAGAACAAAGGATTCACAAAAGCTACTGACTGAGCCTGCCCCAACCCCCAAACTTCGAAGAAAAGCAACTCTAATAAATACGAAAGGGATCTGTCCTGTCCTTCAGCATTCATCTTAACTTATTGACACCCTCAATGCCGAGAAGAGATGAACAGAGGGATAAGTTGCAAAGGAAAATCCAGTAAATGGGCAGCAAATGGCGCCAACAGAAGATAAGATTACCACTTGCATATTGACCAGAACCTGAAGCATCTGTAACTAGGATCAGACGAGAAATTGCAGACAAAGGGCAAATATAGCTTGTTTTGTTCTAAAAATATTCCTAGACTATGTGCTTGAAAATGAGACAATGGACCTAGATGGAAAAGGGATAGCGCCGTGATTTCCACGGGGATCTGCACTCGAGTTCACAATCTGTATCTGAAATTTGAAACAATTATTCCCAGAAAAACAAATGTTTTCCATTGTGATATACAAAATGTCAGTATAAGGATTCAGAAGTAAATCATGGCTTGACCACTGAGAAACTTTAGTTGGAATGTCATTAAGTATCTGGGCATGCAAACTTTTAGTGCTTGCTACTCATAAAACATAGTTGCTTAATTAAAGCCTCAGAACTCGTGCTCTGACTGTGATATTTCTGTAGAAGTTCAGCAGAATGAAGGCTCCTCAGAATCAGTACAATAGATATGTAAAGTCACAGTGTACAGCCGCATCGATTTGGCCTTAGCCCTAATATGGAACAGTTATGCCAGCTTCTACTCATCTAGTGCTAGAACTCAAATACTCAGGAGTAGGAGACATACAAAGTTACTGTGCCCGGTTCTCATGATTAACATCACTACATTATAGGCTGAAACCACTCGAAATCAAGCGTCTCAGACTAAACCAGGTCGACTTCAGCTATGGGCATCAGAAAGTGTGAAGGCCCGCCGTGCCAATCCCTTTTACTAAGAGACCAATCTCACATGACAAGCAGGAAAAGCTCACTAAGAGCTCATGCATGCACCATAGAGCAGGAAGGGAATGCACCAAGTCAAATTCCATACCTCACCTCATATCCATTAGATCATGTTTCCAAGCTGGGCTTGCTCAAAATCTTACCTGCCTTCAATAAAGATTCTATGCCCACAACCACCTAACAAACTCTAACCTGCATTCCCATCAACGCATGCTCTTTTTTAGGGGACCGCCCAAAGTACCATATGAATGGAAACAAAACTAACATACCTCTATCTGGTCCACTTCATATCAACCAAAAATAGGAAAGGTCTAGGTGACATTGGAACGGTAGGGCCATTTTATTGGGCTGTCCTTACAGAATGAGGATTCAATTGAAGAAATTTATAAATACCATGACAGATAAAATAGAGAGTGATAACATGAAGCATATGGTAGTGTTCATAGCAGGGCCTTACCTGAAGAGGCAGAGAGAGGGATGAAGCCAAGGATGACTTGCCGGAATTGACAGGAGAGGGAGCTGCCTCGACTTCAAGCTGCCGGCAAGTCATCTGAGGCTACATTTGGCTCTCTTCTTCTCATGTAAGACTCCTGCATGACCCAATCAAAGCTGTAGTTCGACCAATTGCATGGGAGAGAGGTAAGTAATTGCAAAACCAATAGCAAGAAGTTCTTATTTTCTAATTCCTTGTAGATACTTTTTATTATCATTATCATCATCGAAACCTTTTCCCATCAATAAGGGGCTCCACCATGGAAAAAATTTAAGCCAAGGAGTATATTTTCACAGCTGCCTGAGCCTGCCTCTAAAATCTAAATCTAAAGGCAACAGTTGGTACCAAATTCTTTGGCAAAGAAATGTGAATAGGGCTTGCCATACAAGCCAGGAGGCTGATCATCAAATAGGACATACCTTATTAGCCAGCCAAGCAGTTTAACCTCTTACAACTAAGGACGATACCTGCAAATTTCTCCCACACCTTTAGGAGAGATGACATAATGAGTTTTGTAACGAGTAGTGCATTAATCTCTGCAGACATAGTAAGCCAAAGAAATAAATTGAAAATCCATTCTAACATAGAATACTGATAAATCATCATGCGTGGAAATTTTCTCCTTCATTAGATTCGAGTATGAGGATCTAACAAACAAGCATACTCAAACAAGCATACTCGAGAGTAAATCAAATATAATGAAAATATATCACAGCTTATTCCTCCCAAGTTTTTGCTTATTTTTATGATTCTTCAGTTTATCAATTTTTCATAACTACTAAACATCTGAAACCAATTCACATATTTGCCAACTTATTCATGAAATGTTCACAAAGTATTTGCGGGGTACATGCAGGCTACTTGTTAACTCTGCCACTTGCATTGACATTTACTACTATTGCTGCCTTGCTCTTCTGTATTCACATGGACTGTGATGGATGTAAGATAAAATTTTGCCTTCTTGAGGATTTGTGAAGTTTTCCCCTATATTAAATTTAGCCCTAGAACATTATCCCAATTATTGGACTTATGGTGATGTAAACCTTGGCCTTATGGTGATGTAAAGCAGTTTAAAGAGAATATAGGCGGAATGTTTCACTAATCTAAAGAGTTAACATCTGCTAAACAAATAGTTTCAGGAGCCAGTGGTAATGTGACAATTAAACTACGAAAAACTACACCTTTATTGATATTCAAAAAAATTACAAATACAATTACATAAAACTATGAAAAAATCTCTCCTTTTATAGACCCCACACAAGACCATATTATACTTAATTGTAACCCAAAATCTTATTAGAACTCTATAAACCTCCAAATACTATTAGAACTTATAAAAACTTATCTATTACATGGGACATCTTTCAAACTCATGATGGTAAGACAATGAGAACTTGTCTAGTAAAAAAATGGGTAATAAATATTAAATTTGCTAAAATGTTGAACATAAGTACTTAATTATTAACGCTAAAATGTTGATGCCAAAGTTGCAAATCAAACTAAAATGTGAATCCGAGTCAAACCCAGAATTAAACCATAGACTTTCATGTGACTACCAAAAAAATCAAATATTTATTTTCTTAGATAGGGTTAGTATTTCATAGATCTCAACACAAATACAAAAGAAGATTTTAGAGAACTCCCAACTCAATAGAAAATGAGATTTGACAAGATCTAACAAGACTTCGAACTTACTATATCTAACAAGTAACTTGAAAAAATATTTAGTCAACTGATAATAATTAAAGGTCTTATAAAGCGCACGCGTGCATACACACACTTAAATTAGAAGATAACAAAGAGGGACAAGAGTTAGTGTTGGACCTAGAGGGGGTGAATGGAGTCAAGGTGTAATTAAAAAACAACAAAATATTATTTCAAATACTTCAAGTACTGGTAGGATGCAACGGTCCTAGTTTTTTATCACCAAATTATCATAATCATGACTATTATACTTAATTACTCTGATAATCACCATAATTTTGACAACATCTCCTCTATAATATGGAGTATGTCCTAATACGAACTTATCAATTTCGGCCAACACCAGCCTACTTATCAACTCTAAAAGTACATCACTTAATCATAAAAATTAGATATTCCAATATTCACATCACTTTCAAAAAAATCATCATTTATATAATGTTCAAATTATCTCAAATACAGAACTGAAATATACATCACTTACACCATAATCAATTATCCCCATAATTATACTAAACATGAGTATTTTTATTACTTATACAAAGAGGTACTTAACAAAAATCAACTTACAAGTGTTCAAAAAATACTATTCAATATTCCTTACTGCTTTTAAGGTCTAAAGTTGGGCTCTTACCCTTGCCACGAGTCAATAACAGCGGAATGGGATTGATAGCTCAATGAGTAAGGTAAACCCCAATTTAACCTGCATGAATGCATATTTAAACAACTTACAGTTTCAAATCCTTGCTATCATTTTATTTCATACGAAATTCAATTACTTATCAATTCTTAACTCTTGACTTATTATCCAGTCTTCTTTTATCTTTTTTAGAACATAGATGTCTCAATTAGGCTATCAAATTACTTCAAATCATTATTCAATATTACTGGTATATGTTTATATATAACGAATATCAAGATTTTCTTTATAAATCTGACTATCGGGTCATCAAAGAGCTAATGATCCTCCCGATTTTTGACTTAATATCCACATTTCAATTCAGATTAGGGTTCATGATATATTTGTAGAGAAATAGAAACCCTAAAATTGAATTGCTTAATTAACATAAGAGAAGGTACAATGTATATATAGAAGACAAGATGACTACATGGGTAACAACTCAATAATCAAATACTAATAACTAATCTTAACACTCCCCCTCAACCTGAAACATAGAGATCTAACATACCCAGCTTGTTAAATAGAATAGAAAACACCTGAGTTAAGACAGCTTTGGTAAGGAGATCAGCCAACTGTTTTGAAGACGGTGTGAACTGGAACGTAACCACTTTCTTTGTCCAAACATCTCTGATAAAATGACAGTCAATCTCAACGTGTTTGGTTCTCAACGTGTTTGATTTTTCATGGAATAGAGGATTCTGAGCAATATAAATTGCAAACTGATTATCACAATATATAGGCATGGGCCCATGCTGTCTGAAATCAAGCTCCATCAATAGATTTTTCTTTTAACCACACTATCTCGCATGTCGTATGAGCTATAACTCTATACTCAGCTCTGCACTCAAACGAGACAAAATATCCGCTTTTTGCTCCTTCAAGTAATCAAAGGTGCAATACCTAGTAGTTAACTTCATGTCTCCTCAGTCACCAGCATATCCTGAATCTGAATATCCAGAAGTACATACATGCCTATATTTTCTATACGCTAACCTTTTTCCTAGATAACTCATAATGTAAGCAAGAACCATTATCGCAGCTAGCCAATGAGTCTCTCTAGGCTGATGCATGATTCTACTTAGTACCCCTACAGCAAAAGTCATGTCTGACCTAGTAACTGTGAGATATATCAACTTTCCAATCAATCTTTTATATCTTTCTGGATCATCAAGTGCAAGATTGTTATCAAACCATAAATCCATATTGGCTTCTATTGGAGTGATAGCAGACTTGCATCCCATAAGACATGCTTCCTCAAGAAGATTCAGAGTATACTTTTGCTGAGAAAGAAGTATACTATATTTTTTATGTGAAACTTCAATTCCAGAAGTATTTTGGACATCTCATGTCCTTGGTCACAAAATAACACTTAAGATACTGTTTAGTCTCCAATAGCCCAACTGAATCACTACCAGTCAGCAAAATATCATCAACATAAACAGCCAAAATTACGATGCCAGACTTTGTACGGCGAACGAAGACAGAGTGATCTGAATGACACCGGTGAAATCTAATAACAGAAATAGTAAGATTAAACTTCTCAAACCACGCCCTTGGACTCTGCTTGAGTCCATACATGGCCTTCTTGAGACGACAGACTTTTTTTCCCCTGAGCAACGTACCCTGGGGGTGCTCCATATAAACTTCCTCCTGAAGATCCCCATACAAGAAAGCATTATTAACATCTAGTTGAAACAATGGTCATGACAGGTTAACAGTAATGGATAATAGAATCCTGATAGAATGCATCATGACAAGTAGTAAGAATGTCTCAAAATAGTCGGTGCTATATGTCTGAGTATAACCTTTTGCCACAAGTCTGACCTGATATTTATCCATAGATCCATTTGGGCGATACTTAAAGTAAAGATCCAGCGACAACCAACAACAGCAGTATCTGTTAGTGCCATGGTTCAAGTCGCAGTCTCGGCCGTCAACTCGGCGGGCATTGAGACAGATCGGTCTCGGCGACTAGAATCGGTCTCGGGTGATGCGCGCAAAATGCTAAATAAAAAGCTCAAAAATTCTGAAAAAATCACGACAAATCTTAACAAAATGTAGGCATCCACATTCATGTATCACATACATGTCCAAAACATATCACCTAGCACACTAAACATAAAGCGAAAGCATAAAAACACGCATCATCAGTAGAAGTATATCAAAATATATGCACAATATAATAAATTGCACAAATTACATTCATAAATACATGCGGATGTAGTTATTTCCACATTGAATTGCGATGAGGCACAAAATCATCATCATAATCATCTCTGCGGTAAGTAGATAAAACGATACTAGTGCTCGAAGATCTCTCAAGTTGTGATCTGTAGTCATGGACTTATGTCACATTATAATGTTGGCCTGATGTCAAACTCAACATTTGACCTTCAAGACTATAAGTTCATCCATCAGCACTATTGTTGCCATCATTATTGTCATCATTACCACCGCCGCCATTACTGTCATCATTATCATCATCTTCACCATCAACACTACTAGAACTGGATAAAACCCTCACATCTTCACCACCACCATCATCATCTGCTTCTCTTATATCTCGAAAGGAGAGAGAGGGAAAGATCAGAAACAGAGAGAAAGAGAGAGGGGGAGGGGAAAGAGACAGAGAGAGACGGGAGTTGGAAAAGGAGAGAGAGCGGGTGAGAGAGGGAGGGGGAGAGAGAAACAGAGGGAGGGGAGGGAAAGAGACAGAGAGAGACGAGAGGGGCAGAGGGAGAGGGAGGGAAAGAGACAGAGAGAAAGATGGGAGATTGAGGGGGGGGGAGAGAGCGGGTGAGAGGAGGGGGGGAGAGAGAAACAGAGGAAGAGAGAGGGAAAGACACAAAAAGAGAGAAACATCACCTGGGGCTGGAAAGGAGCGGTCGGCGGCGATCGGGCGGCGGCGGAGTCCAGATCTGAGCGGCGACAATCGGGCAGCGACGGTAATCTCCAAATCTGAGCGAGAGAGGTAAGTTTCTTTTTTTTCCTTTTTTTTTCTTTATACCGTTCGTCACGGGTGAATATAAGTTTCGAGCCGACTTACGAGAATCTAAGTCGACTCGGTCGACTCGGCCGAGTCACGACCGATTCGGCAATGAATCAACCGAGTCGACTGAGTCAACTCTGATTCTCGGCCGAGTCGGTCTCCTCTGAGTTCAGTCGACCGATTCGTGACTCGGACTCGTCTCGAAGCGGGCCGAGACGGATACGACTCGGTCGAGTCTTTGAACTGTGGTTGGTGTCGAAACTAACTACCAAGTTTTTCTAAAAGTAAGAGATTCCATCTTCTCATCCATAACCTGCTTCCAGAAAAGTACCAATAAAACCTCTGTATAAAATCTAGGCATAGACTCAGAAGACAACAATAGAGCAAACTGATGAAAAGTGGGGCTAAGGTGATCATAAGAAATGAAATTCAAAATAGGATGATCAGTGCAACATTGTTTACCTTTTTGAAGGACAACGGGAATATCAAGATCAGAGGAAGATGCTGATGATGGAGGAGGAGGACCGTCTACTGGAGAGGGGATAGCCGGAACTGGTTCGGAGGTAAGAATCTTTGAGCGATGACTATAGACGTATCTGAAATCTCGAACTGGCTTGGTTGCAGGGGGATCCTGAGTTTCAACTGGTGGTACTGGTGAAGAAAAAGTAGAAGCATGTGTAGGCAGCGACACAGTCAGTGACGGAGGAATAGTCTCAGATATAGTGTTTGGAACTTGTGGGGAGAAATATAGAACAGGCTTAAAGAATTTAATATCAGCAGACACCAAATATTTCCTAGTGGAGAGACTACAGCATCGATATCCTTTTTGCGTTCTAGAATATCAAACAAAAACACATTTTATAGATTTAGAAGATAACTTGTCTAGCCCAGAAGATAAGTACTGAATAAAACAAGTGCAGTCAAAAATACGGGGAGTCATGGAGAAAGGTGTTTTGTTGGGAAATAGACAAGAAAATGGAGATTTTTTATCGAAAATAGAAGAGGACATTCTATTAATCAGATGACAAGTACTTAACACAGCATCAGAGCATAAAAATTTAGGGACACTCATATGAATCATTATGATTCTAGCGACATCCAGAATGTGTCTATATTTGCATTCAGTAACTCTATTTTGTTGGGATGTATGAGAGCAAGAGGTTTGATGAATAATCCTATTTTTGGAACAAAAAATAGATACATCTTTTTTAACATACTCCAAAGCATTGCCAGTACGAAGCACACGAATTGAAGTAGAAAACTGATTTTTATTTTATTAAAGAAAAGTTCAATAACATTGGAGACTTCTGACTTCTCTTTTAAGAGATACAATTATGTCATGCAAGAAAAGTCATCAACAAAGAGTAAAAAAATATCTAAACCCTTAATGAAAGGTGCACGATTGGACCCCAGACATTAGAATGGACCAACTCGAATGCAAAACTACTACGATTATTGACTCGACTCTGAAAGGTAGCACGATAATGCTTACCTACCACAAGACTCACAATCTAAAGAAGAAATAGAGGACTCAATAGGAATAACATGCCGAAGCTTTTGCATCGAAGGATGACCCAAGCGCCAGTGCCAAAATAAAACTGAATCAGACTGACCTGCAATCAAGTCAGTAGGAGTCACTTGATTGTTCAAATAATATGCCTCCTCGCTCATGCCCGAACTAATCCTCTTTCCAGTCGACAGGTTCTGAAACACACAATAAGAAGGAAAAAAAGTTATTTTGTAGTTATTATGTTTAGTAAACTGACTGAAACAAGAGACTAACAGGAAATCTAGAACATATGGGACATCAGTAAGGGTAAAGGATGGAATAGCTTGAACTACCCCATTTCTTAATACAAGAGAATGGGTACCATCAGCATTTAACAGAATAGTGAACACGTGACAAATTTAATGAAACAAACTCTTATTTAGTACCTGTCATATGGGATGAGACTCTTGAATCTAATATCTAGAGCTTTTGAGGAGATGCAGCATAGGCGTGCATGCCTGAAACAGATACATGAGTCGCTGAAAGATCGGTCTGAGAGAACTCTAGCTGTCAGAGTCTATCATATTCATGTGACAGTACAACCGTAGAAGAGTTAGGAATAGCAGATGAAAAACTCTGAGAGTACCACACGGGGCAAAAAAAATCAGAATCAGATAGTTGTGCCCACTCAAGCCATCCAAATTTCTCCCAGTACTTTTCGGAGATGTGATTGTTACGTCCACAATGCCTACATTATCGGGGGCCTTTCTCAGTGGCACTCTGTCTGCTTCCATAAGATCCGCGTTCACATCCAACGAATCCACGTCCTTGTCTTCAAAATCGCGGTCACGACCACGACCTCTGCCACGACCTAAAATCATGGCAAACTGCTCGATGGATGGTGCAGATGAAACCTTAGATCCAGTAGAAACCCGCATAACTCTCGAGAAGGTGACAGTCAATGTCGGAATACTATTTCCTCTCAGTATTTGACCCCGCACTTGAGATCGTAGTGTGGGACTCAAGCCAGATATAAATTTCGATATAGCGAGATCCTGACGATATCCCCTCAATGTTACCGCATCAGTGATAACAGGTTGATGCATCTCTAACTCATCAATAAGTCATTTGAGTTCGCCATAGAACTCAGGCACAAATCTGTCTCCATATTTGAGCTCAAACAGGAACTCATAAATCTCAAACACCCTCGAGGGGTTCTTCTTATTGCCATACATCATTTTAGTTTATCCCACATCTTCTTAACGGTAGTAAAGAACATAACACTACCACTAATCTTCTCTTTTAGACGTGGAGAAGCCATGTCATCACAGAATAGTCTCCAGTAAGCCAGGTCACATAAGTATGATCTGAAGTGGCAGGTAGATCTTGAAAGAGGTGAGCTAATTTATTTTGGGCGCCAATGAATATATGAAACGCCTGCACCCATAACAAGTAGTTGGATCTATTCATTTTACCGTAGTCCTCAACATTGTCTTGAAAATAGAAGTCTCAACCATCAGAGAGGAGATCATGGTGAAGAAGGAACTTATAATCTCAGACATAGTAGCAATATAAATCACTAAAAATCAGACAGTAGTAGCAGAATATATCCAGTAAGAGAAACAAGCAACTTAGTTATCAGATAAAGGCATAGACAGTCAGAATTGCATTAGATGTAAAAAAATCTAATTTTTAAACAGTAAACAGATCAGATCTCACCAGAGAGTCTTCTTGTAGAACATCCAAATAACCAAATCAGCTGTAAAAAAAATCTAATTTTTAAGCAGTAAACAGATCAGATCTCACCAGAGAAGTCTTGTAGAGCATTCAAATAACCAGATCAGATGTAAAAAAATCTGACTTTTAAGCAGTTGTAGAGCTTCTTGGAGAGGGTGGAGGGGTGGTGGCACCTTTGGAGAGGAGGCAAGCCTTTAGTAGAGGGGCGCAATTTTGATAGGTGGCGGCACCTTTGGAGAGGAGGTATTTGGGCGGCGACAAGTTTTGGAGAGGTGGAAGAGCGGTGGTTGAGGAGAGGAAGGGGAATTTTGAGGAAAGTAGGAGAAGAAGATGATGGATTTTAGAGTTAAAATTTTTCTTGCTCTAATGCCATGTAGAAAAATAGAAACCCTAGAATTGAATTGATTAATTAACATAAGAGAATGTATAAGGTAATATAGAAGACAAGGTGGGTATATGGGTAATAATCCAATAACCCAATACTAATGACTAATCTTAAACAATATTCACATCAATTTTACCAGTTCGGTATACATTATAGCTGTAAACAATCATCACACATACACATGAATAGATATGTCTAGATGTAAACTTAGTTGTAATATTATCAGTTTATAATTATCATCACTTGATTAGGGATAATGTAGTTAAGCTAACTATCAAATTATGATTTACCAACAACTTAATCAAGATTCCCAGTTACTTTTATACGTTACTAGACACCACTTAGTTAAGTTCTTAATTTATTTTTCATAAATTCTAATAATTGAAGATATGATATTCACAGATTTTGACGATCACCGGCTTGATCAACCGTCTAATCTCCCAAACACACCTCTATTCAAGATAAACATATCCAAATCAAAACTTACTCTATAAATATTCTTAATTAATTTCACTTAAGTGGTGACTGAATTCACCTTGATACTCCATAAAAATCCAATATAAATTCCTCTGGCACGTGCACGTTCGTCGCTGATGAATTCTCACGTGTTTGAGCCTTGGTCAGCCTCCCCTAGCTACGCCTCCCCTCAGGATGTCTGTGCTAGGTGTATAAACATAGCTCTCGCCTTCACGAATCCAATGATTTAAGAATCGCGCGAATCGCACTTCAGATGGTTGAGAAATCACCCGAAAACACGCGTCTACCCACCTATCTGGGCGCGTGCACGCGCGCCCATGCTCGGCCTTGTGCTTTGCGCGTCCATTGCCAGCGCCGTGCCTGGGTGTGCCCGGCTCTGCACACCCGGCCTGCCACTGGTCGCCACTGTGGTCATCTATCGTCGGCATTCTGCTATCAGCTACCAAGAGAGGGAGAGGAGAGTGAGCTAAAGAGAGCTAGAGAGTGTGTGTGAGAATCAGGATTTATCTCCTCATTTTCTCCTTATAAATTTTTGATAATTAAGATTAATTAAAATTGGGTGTTACATAAGATCACATTTTTTACTGATAAGATCATTAGAGAGAGATTGAGTTTTCTCATGTTGGGGATTAAAAATGCAGGTGATGTGGCTAAAAGAAAGAGGAAGAGAGGTCTTGTAGCAGCTAGAGAAAAATGAAGATAAGAAAGAGAAGACTTCTCTAATTTATACAAATAATACAATTACTATTGCAGCTAGAGAATAGGGACAACAGTCAGAATTTTGCTCTTAGTTCAGCTGCAGAGAGAGATATACTTTATTGTGGCAGCTATAAAGGTAGACAGATGATCTCTCTTTTCAATCAAAAAGGATAACGCACTTGTGTTGATACACTCACTCATGCAGTTAGCTCAAGTATGCAAGTAGTGAGAAATGAGAGCACTCAAGTACAAGCCCATGTGATGTGAACAAGAGAGGTATTTAAATAATAATTTAGAAGCTCTCTCTTTTATTCATGCTGAGAATGAGATAAAAACATACTTTATAGTGATGTGATCATGTGATATGTGTGTGGTTGAAAATTGGCTAACACATTTGTTTAGCTGGTAGGATAGTAGGATAGGGCTGGTAGAACAGGAAGAGGGCTAGTAGGATTGAGATTCTGCCAGTTAATTTCAAAGAGATAGAAAGTTGATTTGTGATTTCCTACTTATACAAAACTTGAAGATAATTAAATCACTTTTTGATTACTTACAAATTTTCTAATTGATGTAAAAGTTGAGTCTTGAATCTTCTTTTGCTCTAAATGGCTTTTTGCATAGCTTGATGTACCTTGACTTGGCTTGATATAGTGGGGCTTGATTTTCTTTGCTCCAATGGCTCTTGTAACTTGATATAACTTGATATATCTTATAATTTTGGAGCTTGATATCCTTCCATCCTCCATCTTCCATCATCTATCTTTGATATAACAATTTCGCTTGGTCTATCCACCCTCCAATAGAAATGTATTTTCCTGGAATAACACAAACACTATTAATCAATCTCATTAGTAGCTTAATTTATAAGTTAATACATCATCAAAATCTTTGGAATAACAGTTACAATAACTATTCTCAGATTAGCTATGTTTAGGAATGTGTCTGATTTATATCCAGATGATTTGACCTACATATATGCATTGCAACATAGACATGATCTACATTAGCGATATAAGGAAAAGATTTAGAAAGAGTACCTAATTTCCAAACAACAAATACATGATCTACATTGGCAATAAAATATGTTGCAACTTAGATAAGCAACCAACATGCACCAAGAAAAAGATGAGCATAAAGGAAACATAAATGATGAAGAAAGACTTAGAACACAATGATAAGGGGACAAAAAAAATATAACATGGGGATATATTTGACTACAGTGGTTCTGCTACATCCACAATCTCCTGACTTAACATGGCAAATTATAATAGGAATTCTGATGGTTGTCTAATATAGTTTGAATAGCACAAATTTAATTACATAATTATCACTATCAAGAAAGAACACGCAAAAGATTTAATAGTGGCCTTTCCAATTGATTATTTTTAGCAAAAGAAGCAAATCTAAAGTAAAAGATGCATCAGGGAAGAGATGTAATCAAAGACAATAGGAAGTTACCTCCCCTGGCCATCATACTGTGAGTCTCTTAACTACACAAACATTATTATCTAACATACTATAAAGAGAGGGAGTTGGGTTTTGAGTCTAATCACTTTCTCACTCCCACTTTTTAGGTCTGACAACTTTTAGTTCCGAGAATACCCTTGTCGCTTAGTTTTTTACATATAAGATTAACGAACTTCAATATCACAGATTGTACGTCAAGTTGGTCCCAAAAAGGCTACAAATCCGGCTTCAATAGCCTGCAGATCATTTAAGTTTTTCCCTTCTCTTTTCTTTCTTTATCATGTTTTTTTCCTTTTTTTTTCTTTTACTTCTTTTTCCCAGTTTACAATTCAGGGTTAAAACCCTCGCTACCAATTAACTTATTTTTTCTTCTCTTTTAAATTGTTTAACATTTTTTCCCTTCTTTTTTCTTTCTTTTTCATCTTGTTTCATATTTCCTTTTCTTTCTTTTTAATTTTTTCTAGCTACATGTCAGGGGTTTAAAACTGCGAACACCTAATTATTTAAACTTTTCATTTTAATTTTTTATTCTACTCTTTTCTTTCTCTAAGAGCTCATTTTTTGCATTTGTTTGGAGAGTTTTAGACTAAAATTTAATCCCTTTCAAGGGAGATCAAGAAAGCTTGCTAGAGGAATTGGAAAATCTACAGCAGATAAGACTCATCAAGTATTCTGACCCGGTAATGAGAATTGCATTTGGGAACAATTTGTGGTCTCTATGACAGGAAAGAGAGAAAGGATCTTTGACGACGGGAGTTGCCATAAGGTTAAGCTAAAGGGACGTATTGAGGAGTTTATCAGAAGGGCACCTACTCAATGTTGTCCTAAGCTATATAGCAAGGAAACTCCTATCATAAAGTCATGTTCATGTTGTATCGCACACGTGTCTGACACACTAGTTAAATATGTGTCATATGTTTTTTTAAGAATTTGACATGCGTGTGATGTCCATGTTGGTATATATGTATCCATGCAACATCGGTCCTAAGAGGACATTGAACCTATTTAGAGTAAATTGTAGTTAATTGGCACTTGAACTAATAAATACAAGGTTGGAGGATGTGTAGAGTGCATGACAGCCTAATACATTCCGTATAAGGTTATGGGAGTTGGTTTTGCCTCCTGAGCTTGGTTTATGCCTGTGGCGGATGATGGCTAGGTTCTAAGAAAAGCTTCTAAAACTATTGTTTGCTGATTTATAGGCCGAGTATATTTTGTTACAATACACACACACACACACACATATATATATATATATATATATATATATATATATATCGTCCATTTTTGCGCCTACTTGATGGATGGGAAAAGTATTCAAAACACAAGATTTTGATTTGTAGTTACTTAAAATAATGTAGATTAATTTCAAGGAATGGATCTTGCATTCGGGTGTCGTAAGGCTGTATTTGAGTAGGAAGGATTCGGCCTCGAATCCTTCCAGAATGGCACAAGTTTATCTCTCTCTATGTGTGTGTCTATATATATATATATATATATATATATATATATATATATATATATATTATATATATATATATATATATATATAGAGAGAGAGAGAGAGAGAGAGAGACTTGTGTCCTTCCAAAAGAATTTGAGCCCGAATCCTTCCAACTTAAATACAACTCTCCGACATTCAAATACAAGATCCACTCCGTTGAAGTTGATTTATATTATTTCAAGTATCTATAAATCAAAAATTAAGTGTTTTGAATACTTTTTGCCCATCCATCAAGCGACGCAAAATGAACGGACGAAAGTAGTGAGTTGATTAGATCTATGTCTTTAGACATACAAATTCTTGATCCGGCCATTTGATTATGATCTAAACATTTAAAAACTCCTACAAACTATTTTTTATTAAGTTTCAAATGTTCTACACCATTAAACTAACCAATTCACTATTTAAGCTGTCTGTTTTTTCCCACTTGATGTATGGACAAAAAGTATTCAAAACACTTGATTTTTAGTTTATAGAACGAGTGGATCTTGTATTCGAATGTCGGATGTTGGTATTTGTGTGAGAAGGATTCGGCCTCAAATCCTTTTGGAAGGACACAAGTCTATCTCTACACACGCAAGCGCGCACACGCACGCACACACACACACCACACACACACACACACACACACACACACAACACAATATATATATATATATATAATATATATATATATATATATATATATATTGTTACAATATACACACGCACATATGTGTGTAGAATGTTTATGTGGCAAATGGGCATGTCCACACATGAACAAACTAAATTGTTGCAAGGAATTGCGTTGACATTTTTATGTCTAGTAACCAGATCTAAGAGTGTAAATTATGCAATGTTTACATACTGCAATACATGGAAGGAGGAACTTAATTAAAAACTAGGAAACAATAGAGTATTATTTAATATATATCCATTAGTTGACCCTGACTGATAAAGAAATAAATGTTTGCAAAAGATACACTATCTTGGGGATAATTTGAAAGGTTACATATGTTGAGAAAAAATCTACACGAAAAATTGTGGTATGTAATTAATTTGCAACAACGCCCTATATAGTTAAACTAATTGCCATATGTGTTACAGCTTGGCTTTTTGTCTTGATGGATGAACAATGGGTGGTTGATAAAGATGCTATCAATTGGAGACCAAATGTGTTCTGACAATGAATTTGTAAATTTAAGATACATTATTCTTAATCTAAGAGATGTATTACGAAGTCTAGGCTGTTCCCGGAAAAAACCATCAGTAGGAGTGGCCAATGCAGTTTAAGCTCGTCCAACTAGAGAATTCCACTTATGGCACAGCATTAACCCTGAGAGCACAATGAAATCTCATTCCCATGTTTATCATGTAAATATGAAATCCTACAAATAATCTACAATAAAATGACATAAATTCATAAAAACGAGATATAGATATATTGAATCGAAGGCAAAGTCCGTCAGATTGCACATAAACAGCATGTAGTAAATGCTTAGGTCAATTTACAGCATTTGGAGGCCACCGGCATTTGATACAATTCCTTTCTATTTTTGGACAAATTGTCTTAGAAATCCTAAAAAATGACTGTCTGGTTGCCTTAATCCCTTCAGTTGAATCTAATTCTAAACCTAAATCTCATCAAAATTGAAGCGCAAAAACCAATTATAAACCTAAATAAATAATGTAATTCGTAAACCGTAGTATTGCTAGTAAATTCCTAATCCTATGTGAGACTCCTCAGCGATTGTTATCGCGTCGAGATTGAAGCGCCCAAATCTCAATTTAAACCTAGACTGCATCAAAACTTTAGAAAAGCACTGGGAATTTGTGAGCGAAGCCTAGACCCTTACCTCGATTCTTACTGCAGAGGAATGCAACGAGAGAATTCCTGTCGGTACAGTTGAATGAAGCGACGGAGATAGGAAGGGGAAAGATCGATATTTTTCAAGAATTCCCCCCCCCCCCAAATTTTGTTTTTGATACCGAGGAGCGACCGTTGGGCTGGGGTTTCGTGCCAGGCGTGAAAAAGGCTGGACTTGGCCTAAGAAACGGGCCAGAAATATTGTATTGGGTTACATAGATACGAGGCAACGGGAATAATAATGATCGGGCTCCGATGGCCTGTTATTGTCCAGGTCCCGGCCCCAAACTTGAAGGGCCTTAATTCGGCCCTGACTCCAGGACTAGGCCTTCATGAAACTGACCCAAGTCTTGGCCGTGGGGCCTCATATTTTTCAACCCTTTTCTCTTTTCCTTCTTCTCTGAGAGTTCATGCGAGGATGTGAGTGCCACTTGGTTTATTCTCTAGCGCGCCAAAAAAAAAAAGAAAAATAGTATTTAATGGCTTCATAAAAAACTAAGATAGTGATCTTATGGTTCGGATTGGAAGGGAATGCCCTGTCCAAGGCTAATATGGGTAAGGATTGGGTCCAGAGTCGAGGTCTGACCTAATTTAAGCCCCAATCCTGCCCATGGAATCAAAGAATAAAACCCGACCCTTGTCCAATTAAGGCGTGTTTGGTACAGCTTAAAACTAGAGGAAAGGTAAAGCTGGACACTGTAGGGTAGGCCTCACATAAGTTTCTTTTCTTACATTTGTTTGTTGGCTTGCTTAAAATGTTGAAGCGAAAAATCATTGGCTTTTTTTTTGACTTCGTATACCTCCCCACTCACAAAAATTGCATATCAGAATGAAGAGCCTCAGGAATGCGCAAGAAAACTGTAACGAAAAACCCACACTCTTCTTCGTTCCATTTTACAATGTGTCAATAAGGCCTCTAGAGATAGGGTCGGGATCGTCTTCGGGTTCTTACGGGACAAGGTTGAGGGCCCCGCACGAGAAAGGATATTTCCACCCCAAAGAATGATGAAGACACCCAAAAATTATTACAAGTATGCTATTATTATTTTTAACAATTTCACCCTTAGTGAAAAATCCAAAATCCCTCTTTCTTCTTCTTCTTCCTCTTTCTCCCTGACCTCCCCCTTCCCCGCTCCTCACCGCCCCCCCCCCCCCACCCCGGGCGATCTCCCCCTCCCCCTTATCCACTCCCCAACCCCGTCCCCCCACCCCGCCGATCTACCCCACCCTCCCAACCCCCTCTCCCCGCTGGCCTCCGCGCCCCCACACCACACCCCCCTAAATCTGTTCGGACCCGCCGGCCTCCGCGCCCGATCTCCCCCCCCCCCCCCCCAAAAAAAAAAAAAAAAAAAATCTGTTCGGACAGATCTGACCGAACAGATTTGATTTATTCAGACACATTCTGACCGAACAGTTGGGGGGAGATCGGTGGGAGGAGAAAATTGGGGGGTGGAGGCTAACAGGGGGGAGGGGGAGGTCGTTGGGGGGGGAGATCAGGGGAATTGAGGGAGGATCGCCAAGGTGTGGTGTGGGTGGGGGGGGCGGGGGGCGGGGGGGCGGGGCCCGAGGGTCACCTGGTTGGGGGGGCGGCCTTCATCATTTTGTAACACCCCATCCTCAGTATACGTACCCAGTTATGTGTCCTGATTTTTTTGAGCGTATTTTTTATTTTATTTTATTTTATTTATTTCTGTTATTTAAAATCTTACTCATATAGCAGTACTGCATGATTGACCTTTTTGGTATTCAGATTTGACCGATTTTAGTTTCAAATATTATTTTTTAATATTCTAGATTTTTCATGATTTTCTGGAATTTTTCAGAATTTAATTGTAAATCTTCAAAACCAGTGTCGACCAGTGTCGCTGACCGACTCTCAGATTTTTAATTTACAAACGGAGTTGAAAATCTAGAAACGGCTTTCACAGTACTTCTTAAAATCATGATTTCTATCTAAATGAATTTTTCTAGAATTTTCCGAATTTATCAAAAATCCAGCCTACCGGTGTAGACACCGTTCACAGTGGATTCCAGGATTTTTATTTTGAAAATGGAATTGAATTTCTAAAAACGATTTCACTAAAAATCTTAAAATAATATTTCTTATTTTCGAGAATTTTTGGGAGACTTTTCGAGATACTTTATTTTTTGGGCTTTTCTAGGATTTTCGGTGTTTTCCCAGATACCGGGAATTTATCCATATATTTCACTTTTCTCTTTTTTCCATTTTCCCTCTCCTTCCTCAAACGCGAGTTCTGCCAACTGGACTCAGCAATTAATGCGGAGATCCTCCCCTTACTGCATTAAATGCTTATGGGCTAAATCAACTCAAGTCCAATCACCATGCTTTTTGTCTTTTCTGATTAAACGCAGCTTTGCTTCCTCCCTGGACGCGAACCCCATCCCTGCGTCTGGGCAAGTGCCAGACGCAGGTTTTCATTCTTATATGAGACGCAGGTTTTCATTCTTAAATGAAACGCTTGCTCCATTTTGGAGGGAGGGTATAATTGTAATATCTCCAAAACTTCCATTATATAAACTCTTCCTTCATTCTCTCTCTTTGATTTTTTTCTTTCTTCTTCCTGGCTCCAACAGCCAACGAACACAACAGCAAAAACAGCCCTTGGCTGGCCATTCTCACCATTCCACCCTCCATATATACCACCATCTCCACCACAAATCCCTCCACCTCATTCTCCTCCATCTCCTCCTCCATTTCCAACCACAAACACCATCTTCTTCAACCTCTTTCACCAAGAAACATCCAAGAACCTATCTTCTTCACCAAGCTTCACCACCATCTCCACCACCACCTGCACTACCGTAGCCACCACCAAGCATACCACCTTCACCTCCTCGTCGACCTCTTTCTAACGGACTATAGATTCGTCCCCCGCAACAACGTTTGCAAGATCCCGTTTTGAAATGGTGAACTAGACTTGCACCTCCATCTTCTCCAAACTACCACAAACCCCTCTCCATCAACTTGTGAGGACCGGCCACTCCTTTTGGATTGGGGCGCGTTCTTCTCTGTTGGCAAGACTCTGGGCCGGTACCCTCCTTTTGGATTGGGGCCGAGCTTATCACCATAGATTTTCCGGTAATCGTTTTGGTAACAAACTTGGCAAAGAACTCATCTTCCTCACTTGGCATTTCTTACAGGACGTCGGACGCATTTTAGGCGAGTAACTCTACTCGCCAAGACTTGGATACTATTTTCATACTTGTAATTTATCAAATAACGCAACCCTCAAAGTCAGGTTCTGCTCTCTGGTTTTGCACTCTGTTAGTCGACTTGACCCAGTCATTAGTCGACTTGAACCCTTTATTAGTCGACTACCCTCTTATCCCAAGTCGACTAACTCATTGAAACGCAACCTTACTTCTGAAACGCGACTTAATTAGTCGACTACCCATTTCTCCCTAGTCGACTAACTCTTTCCTGAAGACGCGGTCTTGTGAGACGCGGCCTTGTGAGACGCGGTCTTGAGAGACGCGGCCTTGTGAGACGCGGCCTTGTGAGACGCAGTCTTGTGAAACGCAGCCTCATTAGTCGACTAACCCTTTTTCCTAGTCGACTAACTTTTCTTCTGAAGACGCGACTCTTTGAAACGCGACCCTATTAGTCGACTTGGCCTTCCCCTATAGTCGACTAACTCCTCTATAAGTCGACTACTTGCCTCTCCCTAGTCGACTAACTTTGGCTATTTGCTGTGGTTAATCACTTTCTTGGAAATGAACCTTATACTCGAGACATGTATTATATATTGTTATTTCATGGCATGTTACCTGACAAATATCACCCCTTGTCATGCTATCTCTTGACACCAGGCATGACACACATGACTCTCATAATTATCACGATAACGGGAATGATAACCGGACTTTATGATTTACCAATTTGATTTACATGATAGTACAAATTGTACTCCTGATACTCCTGTTTTTACAATATTCCTGACTTGCTCCTGTTCATTCCCGAAGCCTGATAATTATCTAAAGAATTCATAAAATAAGACAACTTGCATCGGGTTGGGGGAAATATGCGGCTATCAATATATGTTCATGTTTACAGTGGTATTAGGTATGTTGTGCAACTAAATTTCCGGTCTGACCTGTGGGCTCCAGGCGACCGAGGGGAGTGCTGGCTCCCTCTTCCTGGTACCATCATGATAAGGGCATACATAAGTCCCTCCTGTTAGCCTTGCGGCAGGTTCCGTCCACCAAGCAACGGAACATCCTGGGCCGTGGTCCCGGGTATGCACGGGACCCACTGTAAACATAGTTCGTTGATACCCCGCTGGTTTTCAATAACAATCTTGCTTTACTTGGATATGGATCTATGTGTGCTGGGACGCTAGTTCACATAGCTAGATATCAGGGTAAGACGAGTAACAATAATAATAAAAAGACGCTAACTGTGGGTGTTGTATGCGCTTGGATCACGGTGACATGAGATAAAGGTATATAGATGAGGGTTTCCTTATTTGGATTATTCCCTCGAGGTACTAGTCTCATGAGGCCATAACTTAAGCTTATACATTGCCTTTCGTTTATAACATGTCGTACCTCCTTTACTCGCTGGCTGATTATTCATGATATTGTACCAACTTTCGTACTCTTATTTCTTATGCCGCTCGGCTGTAACCTGATCACTTGTTGGGAGGTCCTGACTCCCTTGAATTTGTATGTTCAGGTTCGGACCTTGGATTGAGGTGGAGCCTTCTGTGGAAGATCAAGCTTTCCTTTCCGAGCAGGCTGACTAGTCTCGGTTTCTGTTGTGCCAGACTTTCCTTTTTAGCTCGCGGGACCTTCCTTCAGCTCGTGAGCATCTTGTAATCATATTGAAATCGTACTTTTGTGCTTGGCTGTGATATATGATGCATGTGATATGTAATAGTATGTCACATCCTGTGATAACCTTGTACTTTGTACTTCTTATGTTGGCATATGAATGGACGCTACGTTTGTCGTACTCTGATTCTTGCTTGTACTGATGCTTAGCGTATATACGTGAGGGTACTTCTGACCTGCGTATGTACGTCGCAGTGACGTCCCCGTACCCGCAGGACCGGGGCGTTACAAATTTGGGGGAGGACATTGGAAAGAAAGAGGGTGTTTTCATCAATTTGCACAGTGTCTTCGATATTGGGGTGTCTTCGTCAATTTGTGGGGTGAAAATATCCACTCCCCTCAACCCCCAAACCTCTGCACCCATTGTCATCCCCAGGGGCGGCTCAACCTCTAGGCAAATGAGGTAGTCGCTTAGGGCCCCCAAATATAATGGGGGCCTCCAAAATTATAGTGTAAATTAGTATTTAACTAAAATAAGAAATATAAAATATAGAAAATGTTTTTTATTTGTTCAAGTGGGCGTTCCGGAGTGGTTATTAGACATGACTAGAAATTGTGTGGGCTTTGCCTGCTCGAGTTTGAATCTTTTCATCCACGCTTTTTGATTTTTTTTCCCTTCTTCATTTTATATTAACAGGAAAAGCATGAGTTTCTTCCACTTTCCCAAGCTAATATCCTCCACTCCCTATAACTTTAAAGAGTATAATTAGAGAATTTTCAAAATTAAAACTCTCTCTGTGCAGCCTCGCTCTTTACCGCCCCCGTCGCCCAGACCTCAGACTGACAGCAGGGCCTGCAACTGCTCTATAGAAAAAGATACATTAGCAAAACTTGAATACAAAAACTTGATTAAAAATTTTGCATCTTAAAAAGCTAGAAGAGTTATTTTTCAATAAAATAATAATTAAATAAAATATTAGTTAATACTAATTACTTTGTAAAGTATATTTTAAAAGGGCCCATTTAAAATTTTCGCCTAGGGTCTCCCTAAAAATTGAGCCGCCCCTGGTCATCCCACCGTCTTCTATCTTTCTTTCCCCTTCTCGACTGCCTGGTATATCGTCCCCATATCTTCGACTTCATTCTCCTCGAGTTAACTTCCAGCATTTTCTATTCCCTTTGAATCCTTCTCATTGGTTGAATAATATGATTTTTTTTTTTTCCTTTTTTAAGTCCTACTCGATAAGAATCTCCAGATTTTCTTTGTTTACTCTCTGTCGACATCTCCACTCATCAGCCACGAAATCTGAACGCCAAGCAAATCATGAAGGCACATTGTTGTAGTGGCTGCTTCTCGCACTTCTTTCTTGAAGAGTCGACAAACAATCAAGACACTACAAATGAAGCCATGTCAACGAGCTTCTTGCTTCCATGGAGGATCTCTTGGCATTGTAGCAGTTGGAGAACGCACTGAAATGTCATATGTTCCTCGTTGTCTATGAGGCGGGACGAGTGGCCAAGACCGATAGAAGAAAACGCAACGGATGATGCTATTGTCAATGTTGGCGAAGAGATTGAAGCAAAAGGAGTATATTTTGTATAAGAGGGTTGGATGACTTCAACTGCTCTAATGCAAACAAACATTTCATTTGTAATAATCGTGTGTATCTATAAACTTCAGCAAGGTTGAGTTGTACAAACACAATAACGATAAAGAATTTGTCATTGTAATAATCGTGTGTATATATAAATTATATAAAAGAGAATCAGTCTTATTAAAGACATAAAAAGTTGCAAAGAAACTGGATAAGAATGTTCATTTTGTTCCATCACAAGGAAAGAAACGAGAACTCCATGCAAGAAAAAAAAGGACAAAAATGAGAAATTTCTTGAATCAGAATAAAGAGATTTAATCACGATTAACAAATTTAAATAACTATGAAGATAAATTTATATGGTATATGGTATTGAAATTTTGAAATCGGAGAATCTTTGAAATAATCTGTGAAATTTAACTGTGATATGAAATATTTGAGGTTTCATTAAGATCAATGGCGAGAAAATAAAACAATTTCTAATCTACAACCACTCTTAAAAGCAAATAGAAAACATGTGCATGTTTGCTTGTCATCCCTTCTGTTTTTTTTCTTTTTTTTTTAATAATTCAATCTTATTTTAATTATTCTCCTACTATAACTAAAACTCGACGTATCATATAAACTTTCCCTCTTTATAACTTTTTATTTCTTTTTTTTTCAATTAAAACTCTTAAATTATGAAAACTCTTTTGTCTCATTATTTTCTAAAAGCTAAACATCAAAAGAACAGGTCTCTCTATTTTTTAAAAAAAAGAAAAAATGAGAAGAAACTTCTACATCCACACGAAAGAAGGAAAAAAAGTAAAAAAATAAAAAAAAGAAAAGGAAAAAAAAAGAAAAAAATTAAAACAAAATCTCTCTCTTTTCCCTACTCAAACTGGAACTCTCAAATTAAAGAACTTTCTCTCTAAAATCCGTACAAGCCCATCAAAGATGACCGAGTCATCTTCTCTAGTTCTGATCGATTATCAAAAACGAAGAAGATGATCGAGAAGAAGTGCAATCCTCACTGGTGAGTAATATTTTACCTTACTAATACTATTTTTTAGTTAAGATATCATTTGGTTGTTAATTATATATAAGGGTTAATAAACTTAATTATCTTCCTGCCTACTTTCTTATTCTCATGTCATTTTGTATCTGCCTCATGTTTGATACTTTACGACATATTATGTTAATGGTGTTTGAGCATTTTTTGTGGATCATATTGTGTAGATCATATTGATTAGAATATTTTTTTATTAGATTAGTAAAAACTTAGTCAATAATTTCCGTATTGTCGAGAAGGTACAATTTTTTTAATTAATTTGGAGTATATACATTTCATCAGTCTTTTATCCAGTTTTTATCATAACAAAAGTCATCGTAGCTCAGTTTTGATATAAGATCTCTCGTAACTCAGTATCAAATAGCGAAGAAAAAAAATCTTCTACTTTAGGACTTGAAGATATGATCCGAAAATTGCAAGATCTAATCGAATTATTAAATGGATTTTTCTTGATTTTTATATAGGAAATGCAACACCACACAGAAAAATTTCTTTCAATTTTTTTATTTTTATAGTTTGTGAATATGTTTAACTTTTTTTTTTTTTTTTTGCTTCATATCCTTGTTCAAATCTTTTTGTATTTTATCTTTCTAATTGCTTCCTTAAAGTTTTTCTCCATTTTTAATTCTTTTCTAATTTTTATTTCTCTCACTTCCAAATTAGTTTTCTGTTTTTATTTATTTCTACCTTTTCTTTTTTTAGTTTTATTTATGAAAAATTTCACTACAGCCACCTATTTTCTTCATAATTAGGAAAAAAAATCATCCCCTATTTTATTCGCTACAACCTTAACCACGTTAGTATAAATTGATTCCTTCCACCATCACTTCTTTATATATTTTTATTTTCTCTTTTACACTTCCCCATCGCCCCCGACGTTGCTCTCCCCTCAACCCTAACCTCGACTTCGCGGATCGACCTTTGTACATATTGTTTGTTTGTGCTCGCAATGAGTTTTGTTTGTGTTTGTGATCGATGTGATTTTTACATCTGAAAAGGATGGGAATCATTCGATGTTGATGAACGGGGGTCTGCTGATGATGACGAAGTTATATGAGGATTGTGACTCATGATCGCAGTCCTCTATGAGGACCGCGGCTATGGTCGCGGTCCTTTATTAAAAGACTGTGACTATGATCGCACTATTTTTGTTAATTGAAATTTTGAGCATTTTGTGAGGACTGAGATCATTGTCACAGTCCTCATATAGACTAGGAAATTGTATTTTTATGAGGACTACGATCATGATCGTAGTTTAATAAAAATTAAAAAATAAGGCATTTTGTGAGGACTGCAATCATGATCACAGTCCTAATAAAAAGAATTGCGATTATGGTCACAATTCTACAAAAAGTCAGAAACATAGCATTTTTTATGAGGACTGCGATCATGATCGCAGTTCTAAAAAGACTCAATAGGGCTTTTTGTGAGGACTACGATCATGGTCACAGTCCTCTATGAAAGTGCACCTAGAGGGTCTAATGTCAATTAATGCAGAAATGCAATAATTATAAAATGAATGATGTAAATGGTCAACTTAAATCAAGAAGTGAAGCTGGATTTTCTATGAAGGGCTTTAAAACTTCTCATCTATATTCCTCTAGATAATGAGTTGAGATGCTCAATTGCCTTCTTGATTGAGAGAGTGAAAACCGATAAGTATAAATAATGCTAGCAATGAATAGCAAGTACAAATGAGAGTAAAACACAAGTGTAAGCAATAGCAGGTAGAGTAGAGCGAGAGAGGAAGTAATCTCAAACACAAAAGAGTTGTTTCGAGATTCAAGCACAAAGTTTTATGCTCAGCCTTCATCGCGTGAAGGATTTCCACTATCCACTAAGAATTTTTCTACAAAGGAGCCTCCACAAAGGAACTACAATGGTCTACACAAGAGCAGAGTACACAACTTTAACTCTCAATCTACTACACAAGAGGTAGCACAATGAGGTTTACAAGCTTTTAGTGACCACAAAAATCACAAACACTCTTTTTTACAACTTCCTATAATATATGATGAGAAGTGAGGCTCAAAAAATCTATGAGAGAGAAAATTCAGTTGAAATGAATGAATTTAAGAGCTGAAAACTTGCAGAAATTGGTTTGAAAATGAGAGCGCTTAAAGTAAGAAAATTAGAAATTTTTCTCTTCTGAATAAACCAGAATTTTCAAGTATTTTCAAAACTTTCTAATCTTTCTCTTTTTCTATCCTCTCCCAATAAGATATATATATATAGGCAAGTGATAAACTATTTGTATAGCTTATCAGGTCATTAGGAAAGAAATTAAGTCTAAAAAGGGCAAAATACCCGTTGGAGAATAAGTTAAAAATCTCAGATTTTAAAAACTAGTCATTACTGTTGCTCTAACAGAACTTCGGTCGACCGGCCAATCGACTGATAGTTCAAAATTTTGAACTATCCATTGGACTTCAGTCGACCGCCCAGTCGACCGATCTCAATCGAGACCAAGGGTAAAGAAAACTATGTCAGTCGGTCGATAGCCCGGTTGACCGCTGGCTTTGCCGGTCGACCGGTTGGTCTCCGATAAACGTGCACAGCATGCACACAATTTGAGGTCGACGGACCTGGCCTAAAAACTTATTTTCAGGTATATTTTGAAATCAAGCTCATTTTTAAATATTTTGTATTGATTTGAAAAGCGATTTGGCAATACATAGGCTATGAGATACATGATAGAAAAAGATATATAAATTTGAAAAAAATGGGACATGTATCAAACACCAAACCTTGTAGAATACCAAAACAGGAAAACTAGATGTGAAAACTTGTATTTGAAAACTTGGATTTTATATGTGATTTCTTAAGTATCAATTCTACATTCTATACTTTAAACAATCTATTTTCTTACATATGTTTTATATGTCTTTAAGCAATCTTCGAGAGGACTTTTCCAAATATGAATCTTGATTGTCAAAACTTGAACCCTTTCATTGAGTTATCTTGAGACTAAAGTACCTTTTTTAGGAAGAACACATCAAAATATCCTTTGAACCTGAAAAACTTAGAACACTTAAACTTGATTAGTACCTAATAACTTCATGTGGTTTGTAGTCATCAAAACAAAACCGGAGATTGTACTATTGGGCCAATAATCTCTCCCTTTTTTATGATGACACGGCACATGAGTTATTTAGGATAAACAAATAGAGAAAGCTTGAAAAGCTCCCTCCTAAAATGATGTTTATCTATCAAGTTTCATCATATATGACTAATGATATAGCAATGTCAAAATAAGTCAAATGCATATAGATATAGATATTAAATATGGAATACTATCTGTAAACGAACCGATCTCCATTCATGCCTCCAACCACAAAAATAATAAGTATGCAACAAAAAGAAACAAAGCATACAGACATGAAATAGAGGTAATGATAAATCTTGTAAATTCAAAATAACTCATAAATTCTTCTCTCCCTTTTTATCATATATTAAAAAGGATACAAAAATCAATTGAAAGTAATCTATTAATTTAAAATAAAAAGAAATAAACAAAATACCAATGAAAAATTAAACAATAATCATGAATCCATAATGCAAACATTCAATTCACCACAAACGAAAGAAAATCTATTAAAATCAAGTGGTTTAGTAAAATTGTCCGCTAATTGAAAATTGGTAGAAACATAATCAATCTCAATATCTCTTTTCTCATAATGATCTCTAATAAAGTGATATCTAATCTCTATGTATTTGGTCTTACTTTGTTGATTTGCATTCTTGGTCATATGAATGGTCCTAGTATTATCACAAAATATTTTAATATAGTTAAAATGCAAATCATAATTAAGAAGAGTATGTTTCATCTAAAAAATTTGTGCACAACAAATGTCGGCCGTAACATGCTCCGCCTTGGCAGTTAAGAGGGATACAAAATTTTGTTTCTTGGAAGACCATAAAAAGAGACAATTTTTTAAAAATTGATAAATTCTACTAGTGCTCTTCTTATCCACTCTACAACCGGCATAGTCGGCATCCGAGTAACTCATCATTAAAAATTGTTCAGTCTTCGGATACCACAAGTCCGTTCCAATAGTGCCCTTAAGATATCTAATAATGCGTTTTACGGTAATCAAGTGAGACTCTTTAGGATAAAATTAAAATCTAGCACATAAATACATACTAAACATAATATCCAGCCTACTAGCCATTAAGTAAAGTAAACTAGCAATCATGCTACGATAAAATTTAATGTCAACGTTTTTACTTTCTTCATCCTTATTAAGCTTAGTTGTGGTAACCATGAGAGTCTTACTAATCTTCACATTTTTAAGTCTTAATTTTTTGATAAGCTCTCTTGTATACTTGGCTTGATTGATGAAGTTCTAATCACTCCTTTGCTTGATTGAAATCCAAGAAAATAGTTGAGCTCTCTTATCATACTCATTTCAAACTCTTTCTCCATGTATGAGACATTGCTATACATTCCAAGTAAAAGTACATGGTTATCTTTTTCTTCCTACTAATCCTTCTTTTGAATCCTGATATCCTTCCATCTTCGCACTTTCAGTTCCCAGAATGATCAAATTTTTCCTATCATCTCTTCTTTTCCATATTGTCCCTATCTCTTTTGTGTTCATCTCCCTCTTATCGAAATTTCAAAGATGAAATTTTTGTAAGGTGGATAGTATGTAACACCCGTTCATGAGATACGTACCCAGATATGTGTCCTAATTTTTTGACTGTATTTTCCTATTTCTCCCCCATATCTATCTTCATTTTGTGATTATTTATAGTCTTATTTGGTACCGGACCCGGATCTTTGGACTCAAAGTCAACTCGAATCTTAACCCGGGATCTGATCCCAGTATATTACTTGATTTGATCTTTTAATAGTCAAATTTGATCAATTTCAGTTTCTAATATTGTTTTTCAATATTTTAGATTTTTCATGATTTTTTGTAATTTTTTGAATTATTTTTCAAACTCTTCAAAAACAGTATCGACCGGTATCGCTAATTAGTTCTTGGATTTTTAAGTTATAAACAGAGTTAAAATTTTGAGATCTCCTTCATATTATTTCTTAAAATAATATTTTTCTACTTTAGCGTATTTTTGGGGATTTTTTTGAATTTATCAAAATTCGACCAGATTTGTTATCGACCGATATCGCTGATTGATTTTAGGATTTTTAATTTGAAATCGGGATTAAATTTCTTGAATTCGATTTCATCATGACTCTTAGTATAATATTTACTATTTATTATTTTAGGAAAATTTTGAAAATCTTTCTGGATTACTCAAAAATTCGCTCTATTATAATAATATATTTATATTGATTTTTAGCATTTCTTTTCTTTACTTTCTTACTTTTTCTCTCTCATGTGCAGCCAACCAACCCAATACCTTCCCATCACCTGCCAACAACCCATCCCCTCACATCACATTCTTTTCTTCTCTTCTTTTATTTATTGATCACTCACTCACACTCTCCCCCCTTTAATTCTCTCTCACC